>JAHPZR010050620.1:5000-31368 GCA_019787425.1 Platygyra sinensis | reverse complement strand
CTAAATCACCGATTTCCCTACCCTTTTATATACCTCAACTTGTGAAATCCCTACCCTTCTATATACCTGAAGCCTGAAAAAGGCACCCCTTTCGGGCGGAGCCTCCCCGTATAGGCCACTATAGGCAGTACCCCCCCCCCCCCACCCCTCGGGGGTGATGGCATGGAGGAGGTGCTTTGGATTAAAAGGTAACATGGGAACTGGGATTTTTTTTTCGCTGGGAAAATGTGTCTTGGGTCACAAGGATTTGGGTCACTGGAGTACGGAATCAGAAACAAAAAATAGAAATGGCATTGGAGTTTGGTCATTTCAGCCCATTCCTTAGCTATAAACAAATTTGTACATCTAACTTGTTTTATTTCAGCAGTCACAAAACGCGTCATTTCTCTACGAACAAATTCGGACCAATTCCAATCTATCAGTCAGCCCCCATCCAGTCTCATTTTATTTTACGTACGCAAATAGGAACCCGGGAGCGCCAGCAAGCTTTGAGCGGTGGGGGAACTTATTAGTTCAGAAAGCACTTTCACTCCTCTTGAAATGGGCGGGGTCACCAATCCTCCAAGCACGGCCGCCCATTCACTCCAGACTAATCCTACGGCTTCTTCCATTTTATTTGTTTTCTTTATTATTTATGGTAAAAAAAAAATATTTGATTAGGCTAGACAAACAAACAAATGATTCCATTTAAAGCTATTGATCTTTGGAAGTCTATCCCAGAAAACCTTAAAGATTTGACCGTGTACACTTTTTCTAAAAATATCAAAAATTTCTTACTCTCAGAGCAATATTCAAAGTAACTTGTCTCTTGAAATTAAGCATTATCTCTCGACTTGCCCACCGTACCTCTACCATATTTTACTTTACTACAATTATTCTTTTTAACTATGTTCTATGTTTCCGACCTCTTTCTGTTTCCTCGCCTGTATCAAATGTAACATCAATAGGTAACATGGGGGCCAACTAAGAAACCGAATGGTTTGTTTGGCCACCATGCTCAAACACTTTTACTTAAATGCAATAGTAACATCAGCAGCAACTACAAATGTTTGTAATTTAAATTAATTAACTATACATCAAGAGGAAATAAAAATTGAATTGAATTGAATTTAACAGATTAGGCTGGAATATTTCTTTCTGGGCAGAGGAGAAATTCCAAAAAATCAAGTTTCATATAGAACTTTAAGGTAGAGTTAGGAAACAAGTAAAAATGTTGGGTTACTAACAACTCAGTGCACTTGAACTGAAGAAAGAAGATTGTTGATGATCTCGAAGGGGCTGGACGCCACTGAAGCTACTGGCATTAAAACTCAAAAACGCTATTATTATGTACCAGTCAAATCGAAGCTTTAACATCCCTCCGGGCAGTTGACGTCTTTTCCTGTCCGGTAGGGAGGGAATTTGATGAACTTAGTCTTCCCGGGGGCGGAGCATTTGATCACTACTCATAGGGGGTGGGGAATTTGATCGCTAGCTTTTACGAGTGGCGCTGATTCCATGTGGCGTGTTAAATCATGGCGGAGACAAGCCTTGATGTATTCAAAACGAAAGATACCCGATTCGTGGCGGACTGCCTGAAAACCAAAGGCTTGCACAAGCTTTGCTCTGTATTTGAAGGTATTCAAGAACCACTTATATTACCTTTGGGTGTTGTTTATTAAACCATGTTTACATACACAGCTTCCGGAGCATGATAGAAGCTACTGAAAAGTTTCCCGGGGGTGGGGGCATTTGATCACCTGGAATGGACCTGTGATGGGGCATTTCAACAGCTTTTCGGCCTCGGAAGGGGGGAATTTGAACAAAAATTTTCCAAACATTCAAATGCCCGGGGGGGGGGATGTTTAAGCTTCAATTTGACTGGTACATAATGACTTTCCCGACGCCAGTGACCGACATAACAAAGGGTGCTTTCCATTATGCCAGATTGCGGAAATTTCGGTCCAAATTCAAATCGGTTTCTTCTGACCGGAATATTCGGGATCACCTCGGCAGGTGGTCCACACATTTCGGTCGAAATATTCCGACCGAAATTTGACACACCGGTTCTTTGCCCTAATTGGGGAAACTGGGAAAAGAATTTAAAATGACGAGAGCCATTTCTATTGGTTGGCCCTGTTTAACAAGAAAATGTCGTTCCATTTTCCTTAGGTATTCCCCTGATCTCTGACCGGTCAGTTTGGCATAATGGGAAGCACCCATAGGATTCGACTAGTTCACCGAACCGAGAGCCAGTGATCACGTGCCTCTATCTCAAGAATCATAAAACATGGGCCCAATCACCTGGCTGTGCTCTGCTCCAATGTTTTTCAACCCAAGCCAAGCACACCAGTCTTGTGGGTCAATCAACAACCCATTTTAAAATTCCTTTTCGTTCATATACTTTGTGGTCATTTCTTGTTCCACCAATTTTGGAGGTATTTTGAACAATGCGCCAAGACTGTTTTACAACCTGCGTTTAAACTGTAGGAACTGATGAAGGCAGAGATCCAATAGTTGACCTATCTTCCTCTACACAAACATTCTAACTTGACCTATCGTGGTTGTTGCATTCCGGTTGGACCAAACGAAAGCCCTCGAAAGTTGCCCCAAATGAATCAAAAACGCCAAAGCAATGCTTGGTGTTCCCATACGTGATAAGAGACAATAAAAGCACCCACACAACAAAATTGTTTCCCATGTTTTGTCATTTTGCTATGTTTTAATCTTTCTGCTGCAGAAAAATTTACAATAAAAAGTCCGTCAGCCTAGATGAGTAGTGACTTCACTGGCCCTTAAAAACAAGTACTTGTGGTTTATAGCAACGAAAAAGAAACGAACAGTTATAAAAAGTACTAGAATTACATACATAGATACATACATACATGCAGCCATGGTACCGCAGCAATCAACTACTGTGGACAATAGCTGCCACAACAGGGCACAAGCTAACGGAAATCAAGCCATTTTTTTTGCTAGATGCAGTGCTGACATAATCATGAACGAATAAAAAATTTATTGGAATTGTCTGCCAAATATTTTGGCTCCATAACAATAATAATTTATCTCTCTCCTATTTCTTCTATGGTTCAAGAATGGTCAGCCGCAAAGGGAAAGAATCGACAATGAATGCAACACAAAGAAAGCAAGTCAATCAGACCTAGGCCATATTAGAGTTATAGAGAAGTTAGTTGGTAACTACAGCTATTGTCAACAGAGAAGCCCTCCAAATGTGTATTTAGTGGCGGTTGTAGAATTCTTTATCTTCGACATGCACTAGTTATCCTTACTATTCCACCAATCGGAAACTTAATACTTAATTCACCCATATGGGAACTGCTGGTGCATTTATTTTCTAACTAACTGGAAGAACAATAAGCAAAACCATTGCAACATATCATAGTCAAGAGACATCAATGAAAGCAGCCTTGGTGTGAAACATCAGAATCGTTTAGCCAACTTCAAGGTTACTTTAACACTGATCGCATAGAGTAAAACAGATAGCTTTCTTTTGCATTCATATAAAACTTCCTACGACGAATGAAAGTAAAAAGTGCTACCTTTAGTTAAAATGACTCCTATTTTTCCTTTGTCAAATTGCGGCTTAGCAACAGTGAAGACTTGTTTTGCTGTCTTCTGGAATAATTCGAGAATCAGACAGATAAAGCAAGTCTGAAGTTGTTTAAAACAAATCTATGTGTCATTTCCGATGTTTCAGGGCACTTACATCCTGATTTTAATATATTTTTGGCCTGAATCAAGACAGACACCCTATCAAATCATTACCACTGATTACTGTGGGAATCATATTTTCCATTACAGACTGATATCAGTCATGAAGCAGATTGTAGTGGTAAGGCAAATAACTTTTTGTCATTTAAATTACAGGTACAG
The DNA here is from genome assembly GCA_019787425.1 of Platygyra sinensis. NCBI lineage: Eukaryota > Metazoa > Cnidaria > Anthozoa > Scleractinia > Merulinidae > Platygyra > Platygyra sinensis. The sequence continues at coordinate 27,495 of JAHPZR010050620.1, read as the reverse complement.
AGTACAGACACTAGGAATGATAAAAGAAGGCTTAACAGAAAGGTGCTTGCTTGATTTTAAACCTCAATGGCCTAAAAGTAAATAAACTTACAAATTTTGTTTACTGGTCTGGGTACATTCTAAGGTACAAGCTCTGATGATTAACCAAACAATATAACTTTGAGGATGGAAGGAAAAAGGACACCAAACAAAAGGAACTATTTGTTTAGAATGGTACAGAACAACACATTCTTACTCGAGGCTGCACACATATGCAGCATTAAACAAAACTGCATTTTTTTCTCATTTCCTGCAGCTGACAAAACACCTTTCTGTTAAACCTTCTACATAATTAACTATAATAAAGAGAATAAAATTATCATGCTAACAGTACAGCAGAAGAAAAAAATGGGTGAACAGAAGGGGACAGGGGGAGTTCTGCAACCTGAATACGAAAAATCTAATTCATCTTCTTAATATAATGTTTTCTGTGGATTATACAAGATTTACAATGAGACACTACACAATTCAGCAAGATGGCTGAGAGAATTATGAAACAAGAAGAAAAGAGCACAAGAGATGAAGAATTCCAGGCTGAAGCCAGCTTACCCAGAACATGCAAAGAAAACAAGATGGGTTTTGCCTAGCTGAAGTTTAAAAGTTAAATTATTGATATCATATACACTTTGTTTATGGCCAATTTGAGGCAGATGAATAACTGTTTTTTTACTGAAATCTCTGCAAGCCAGTGCTGTAAATATTTTTTTACAATGCTTGCAAAAGAAGGAAAGATTAGCAACAGAAAACAGGAGTTTTTTTCCTTAGCCTATTAATACAAAATTTCTTGTAAGATGGAATAATTGAGAAATCAATCTCACTCTTATGAAAAAAAAAACTCAATGTCGGTTGGAGAGTCAAGTCAAGGGGAAATGGAGTGGACACAAACTGTACGGACAAACTAATATCTTGTTTATCCTTTTAAGACACATTCTAGCTAAATATCTAACACATGGAAAATATTTCCAGTAGCTTGCCTACGTTCAAAATACTCAACAATCAACTCTGTTGAAATGTACTGGAAAACAATTCACAGTGCGGCACTTGTCTTGGTAATACTAGCTATATTCTCACACAGAAACTTTTGTTTTGGGGTATTTTGTACACAAAAGCACTTCACTTGGAATCAGTTGAAGACAAGCAATCTTAAATAAAGAAATCTCTATTCAACCATTTTGTGATTTTCTACAGTTTTCATCCCCAAGTTGAATCTCTCACAGCCTGCTTGCCTTCTTATCTTTAATTCAGATTATAAGATCTCTTACCAACTCTATTCAAACTAGATTATACTCTTTTAGGTTTAACTGCAGTATTGTGTCCTTCACTGCCGCAAATACAAACCGGATATTTTCTGTATCAGTGGCACAAGTGAAGTGGGAGTAGATTATCTTATCTGAATCAGGATTCAGATCGACAAACATTTTAAGAATGAACTCCCGTGCTGCCTGGGCATCACACTGGGGCCCTGCATTGAAATGAAAAATAAAAAGATTGATTTTAACCACTTCCTACTAACACTAAAGACATACAACACAACATCTCCAAATCACTGCAGGGGTTTCAATGACACTTTCAGGAGGCCAACTGGGGTTCACTGAGGGCAAAGCTTCATGAACTGAACTTCTTTATAGACAGCAGGGCTGCCATTAGGGGCTGAAACCCATAACACCTGTTACAACTGAACTTACGTTTGATGGACCTTGATGTTACAAGTGAACTGGTCTTTTTGTGTTTTTTTTTCTCCCAGGTAATTAATTTTAAAATTCAAAGGAATGTCAACCTTGCTTTTTTCCTCTTTACACTCTTATCCTCATTTCTGAACTTTTCTACTTTTTCATCACCCAGAGCAACTAAAAGGCCTTACAAGTGTTAAATTAAGGTGCAAATGACTGTAGTTTTTGTTAACATTGTTGTCATAAATCCTGTCATATATATATATGTCTGGATTTATGAAAACGGTGCTAAAGATTTCCACGCCTATCACCCTTACTTCACCTTGATTTCACTAAAATTTTAGGCCGCCTCTAAGCCAAAAGAGGCAAAAAATAGAGAAAGGATGGCAATGAAAGGAAGATAAATGGGTAAAAGAACAAAAAAAGGGCTGACATTCCCTTTAATTTTATATCCTCACCTTTAGAGAGAGTTTCTGGCGAGGAAAAAATGTCCGCTTAGGGCGTGATATCAATTCTTTAACACCGTTTTCATAAATCCAGACATATATATAGGTGACAAAATGAAACTTCAAACTTACCATCAAATTCAGGGAAATATTCCACCAAATGCGAAAACATAATTTTCTCCTCCAACAAATCCTTCTTGTTTAAAAATAATATGATGGAAGAGTTCTGAAACCAGGGGTATGTGATAATAGTACGAAATAATGCTTTGCTCTCCTCCATTCGGTTCTGAAAAATGACAAGGAGTAAAATGTACATTAGCATCTCCACTAATTAAGACCTTTACAGCTTGCACCTGGGCACCAGCAAAAAATAGTGTTACATTAAGACACTGGGCAATCTAACTACTCAAGTACCATTCAGTTCCTGCCCGAATTCATGTGTGAGTACTCACAAAAAAGAGTTCAAAATAATAATAATAATAATAATAATAATAATAATAATAATAATAATAACAATAACAATAACAATAACAATAACAATAACAATAACAATAACAATAACAATAACAATAACAATAACAATAACAATAGTAATAGTAATAGTAATAGTAATAGTAATAGTAATAGTAATAGTAATAGTAATAGTAATAGTAATAGTAATAGTAATAGTAATAATAAGTAATAGTAATTGGACCGAGTGGAGTACAATTCAGGGAGTAATCGAGCGAGTAATTTCAAAATCGGACGAGCGCGAAGCGCGAGGCCGATTTGAAATTACGAGCACGATTAGTCCCTGAATTGTACGACACGAGGTCCAATTACTAATTAATCGTATCTATAACAAATTTCGGGAAAAAAATGTCTTCTGAGAACTTTTTTTGAGCAAAAACGTCTGTAGCGCTTTTCCTAAGTTTTGAAAACATTGCTAAGGAAGCCATTGAAACGCGCGTAATTGGCGTGAAAATCACATGGGTATCCAATTACAGGTGTCCGATTACGAAAAGTTCAAATCGGAGAGCTGTAATTGGACACCCACGTGATCGGGCGCCGATTACGTGACAAATAGGCGCGCGGAGAACCAATCACGATCGAGAATTTTGTTATAGATACAATTATAATAATAATAATACTAATAATAATAATAATAGTTGAAGGCCTTCGTGCAAAAAAGGGAATATATGTCGGTTTTTGGGTGATTTCCATTTTTTGCAGGATCATGGTAATTTTTGGCAGACTGTCTTGTTTTGACATGGAACACATTGTTCCGTAATTGTTTTGGTCGATTTGCGCTTTGTTCTCCAGAAATAACATATGCAAAAAAAGCTCAGTTTTGCATGAAGCAGCATCTTTGTGAGCAAATTGTTCAAAGGCAGATTTTGACGCCATGAGTACTTAAAAAATTACTTTTAGTAGCTTTAACAGCACATTTATTTTTAAATAGATGTTTTGGTTTGTGAAATTAGTAGAGAACCAGATCCAAAAAAAAAACCAACTGACCTCGTATCGAATGGGTGTCATGACAAAACAAATTCACATCCCCTCTGTTCAGTGCCTTACTCACTTGCGCTAATGAAGCAGCAGTAACTAAGCGAAACAAAAGGTTTCAGTCTTCATATTTGTCTTTCGTTGAAAAAAGGTCTCCAGAGGAAAACTGAGTTTTTTTGCATAGTATTACGTTATTTCTGCAGAGCCCAAATCAGCCAAGATAACTACAGAACGATGCGTTTCATGTCCAAACAAGTTAGTCTGCCAAAAATTAGCTCAATCCTGCCAAAAATAAAAATCAGCCCAAACCAGATATTTGCCCTCTTTGCACAAAGGCCTTCAATTGTGTGCTTATATTTTTTTTGTCTTTGTCGTTGCTGCTGTTGCTGCTGCCGACGATGTGTTGTTCTTTTCTTTTGGTTTTTGCTTGTTGTTGTTGTTGTTGCTGTTGCTGTTGTTTGTTTGTTTGCATGTTCTTTTTTTTTCCTTTTGCTCAACTTGTCCTGTTTAGATTTTTTGCTCGGTTCAGTATATCTCTAACATGCTCATTAACATACATCTATTTTTTGGTGTGTGTACATTAATCCTAGGACCTTCAAATGTTTTCTACTATATCCCAGTAAAGTTCAGAGTGATTTCTTCATTTAGTTAAAAGGAGATGGTGCTCAACTAGAAAGCCTTCATTACTTTGACCACCATACCCATTTTACAACCTGTAAATTTTATCTTGTAATCATGTATTGTGACTATACTCTACTTTCTATGTTAACTTTATGTAAATAGTGTGAAATAAATGAACCATGAACCATGCACCAGCGCAAATCATACTCGGGCATAGCCTGTTCCAGGCTCTCAGAAGTTGGGAGGGAAAAAAAAGGGAGAATGTGAGAAAAAATGAGGGAGGACTAAGGTGAGGAAGGAAGGGAGAGAGCCTGTAACAATTTCTTTAACAACACTCTTCTGCCCACCTGTTGTTTAACCCTTTAATGCCCAATAGTGACTTATAGATTTTACTCTGTCTAACGCCAGACGATTTTACTCGTCAAAGGGAGACCCCTTGGGCACTAAAGGGTTAATGTTAATAAACTATCTCCTTTAACTAGTAATAGTTATCACTAAAGCTGCCCCCGCTTTCTTTTATTTCTGCTCATTGAAACAATAATATTAAACATTATTGTTCTAGTCTGATACTAAAAAAAAAACAATTGTCTTGATATGCGCTCTTTTTTATATAAGAATATATTTTGACGTGACATCTTGGCCTCGCTACGAAAAGTGGTGTCCAGAGCACATGCACAATCTTCTGAACGCGATCCAGATCCAGAAACCAAACACTTGTACTTGATATCTTAATAAATTCTAAATAAAACGAAAATGCCATAAGCTATAATGTAAGAATACAAGAATATTTTCAGCCTAAAATTGGCAGAAAAATAAGAATATTCAGTCTGGGCCGGAAAAATAACATCCTTAGAAAAGAAAAGAGTGTACGAGCAAACGTATCTCGAAAGCACAACAGAAGTGAAATGTAAACGAAAGTATCGCGTTACAGTCGCCATATATGCAAATTAGAGTCAAGCTTTTTGTCCTCAATGAAAACGCTGCAAAACATTTACATTTGGATCCCTGCCGTAAGATTACTCAGTAAAAATTAAGCCATCCAAATAAACGAGATGCCAAAGGAATATTTCAAACTTTATTCCTCCAGAGCTAACATTTCTAGAGAACCTAAAACATATCTTGCAATATCAAGTGAAAAAAACTGGCAAAAAAACAGAGGTGTCAAACTCTGCAAATTACAAGCGGATAACAGCGGAAGCCACACAGAAATATGACCTCTAACGGCTTTACTCTGACGAAATGTCTCCCTGAAAACACAGGATTAGTGCTTAGCGAAATATTCAAAGCCCGATCGTACCAAACAAAAGGGGCAAAACTTTCTAAGCGGCTACTACACGTGAATGGGAGTCGCGCAGGCCTGTCACCTTATTGTTATCCTTGGGTAATTCTGACGATCGGAAGGTACTGTACTGATTTAGCTATTTAGTCGCAAATGATCCACACTGGCATCGAATTTCGATCTAGTATGCTGTTTTTCCCCCAAAATCCATCTTCAGGATCTCTGAAAGCGTTTTCAATTTGTTTTAGATCATAATCTCGGCCGGCGAACTTATTTGATCGCGCTGAAACGCTTTTCAGGGACGCTTGAACTCGAGATCTGAACCAAGGACAAAGCTCGTGGCAAAGACGCCGATCCGCAAGTCCTCGCGCCTGTGTCCCTTTGCTGGCCTCCCATGAGCGTTTGCGGGAAAAACATTGATACCTTGCGGACGTGCAAGCGATCAAATCGAGATTTTTTGCGGCTATATACCGGAAATACCTACATTCTCTCTTCTCCTCTCTATATTACGCGGGGAGTCCTAAGGTGCCTCCTCGGGTTTTTGGCCCTCTGGGGCCAAAAACCCTGCGGGGGCAATAAAGTGTTGAAAAGTAAAAATGTCCACTTGTCAATTAGCTGGAAACATTCTCCTATTTCTCTTTCTATGGTGCAATTCACGAGTAGCAACATGATCTGACTGCACGTTTGCGATCGCTCGTTTTCGCTCGCATGTGTTCGATCGCTGGCTTCCATGGCATGTCTTCTTTAAATGCTGAATTCCACCCTTCAAGACACTGCAGATTTTGTAAAAAAAAAACAAAAACAGAAAAAAACGTCACATATAATGGAATGAAGGCCCCTCGACTTTCTTTGTACAGTGTGGTGAAAAGCAAGCAATTGGTGTCCTTCACGGACAGTGAAAGTTTAATTTTGTCCAATGTAGTCGCTTCGCTTGGCCATAAGCTCATGAGGAACAGCCTTTTTGTCGCTTCACTCTTGTTTATGAAGGGCATTAATTTAGATCGTTCTCCGGAAGCCGAAAAATGACATATACAACATGCAACTCAGTCAACAGACTTGCGCCTAAAGAGTTAAATTGAAATCCTGTGGTACTAGAACTATCAAAGGAGAAACATAAGCTCGATCAGATAGCTGCAAGAAACATAAGAATTTCTCCAGATAAGCGTATAGGTTTCTCGAAGTACAGGCGTCTCGGAAGAAAAACAGACGAGGGCAAATATGATACCCGTGACAAGAATCTAGTATCTACTGTACTTGCAAACAGTTCTAATCATAGCCGGGCCCGACAATTAAGAATGCAAGTTAGCAACACATTCACAGTAAACGTCATATTTTGTCCCAAATACTTGGAGACTTGAAAACATATCTTGCAACATAAAAGAGCCAAAACAATACACTAACAAATGGCAAATTATAGGTGTCAAACTCAACAAAGCAACATGCAGGCCTGTAACAGTGGAAATCATGCAGACCTATGACCTCTCAAAACAATCATCAAAGGTGGAAATAAGTCGGATTCCTCGAAATTGCTTGGGCAGGCCGCGCACGCTATCTTTCTGATTGACAAGATCTGACGGAGTGTTGACAGTATTGTCAAAATTGGCCAATCAGAGGGTATAGCAGCTCCTGCTACATGTATACCAGAAGAGGGTCATTAAAGAAATTCTTAAAGGCTCTCCCACCGTTCCTCGCCTTAGTCCTCCCTCATTTTTTCCTCATTCCCAACTACCGAGAGCCTGGAACAGGCTAACTCGGGCATTACATGTGAACATACCGATAAAAAACAATTCACATGTTCCTGTTAAGTTTAAGAATACATCTCCTAGTGTTTTATCATGAATGCTGATTGCTAATTGGCTATGCTACTCACTACCTACTGTTGTAGATAGAGAGTAGCTTAGCAGTGTTTGTCAATCAACTGGTGACTGCTTCTTTGCATTTTCGAAATGTTTGTGAAGAGGCTTTAGATAAAGTTTTGAACAACTACCAGATTTCCTGTGGCTGAGTCAACTATCACATGATAAAAATCTTGAGCTCATAATCTATTTGTTTATTGGAAACACAAGTGGAAGTTTGGAGAAACCCACAGACAGGTATAGCTTTTACACTGCTAGTTCACTAATGCTACAGAAACTGCAGGTAGGCACTATGTAATTACAGCGGGTTTGAGAAAAGATTTCTACTTATATACATCTCCATTTGAGCAGTGAAAAACTTATGATAATAATGTCCCCATTTCACACTTTAACCAAGAAGCGAAAATAAGTTAGTCAATCTTGGTATATAAACATATTTTTGCTATAGAAAATGCTATAGAAAATATATGCTATAGAAAAACTGTGTAAATGAAGAAATCCTTTACAAGGAATATCATAAAAAGATCAACCAAATGTCAAAGCTGTCGAAAATGATGTGCATTCTATTGAAACTGTGAGCAAGACTTTGAAGTGCTTTTTGTTTCACTGTTGTTTGGTACATTCAGAAGGCATTTTTATCAATTTTGTCGAAATTTGTCTGCATAATCCAGTTTGTTTTACACATAATTGACACATTTTCCCACCGAAAATCATCGCATAATTTGTTATGATATTTTGCACCGTGTTAGATGACAAATGCCATGCCACGAGTTTCATCATTATTGTAATACATTTTCTCTGACAGGAAGGAGACTGTCGAACCTTAAGGAGGCGGCTCATTGAGCCAGTAACCAGCTGATTTTGAGAAGGTTATTGTTGAGACATATACAGATAGATCTATATAATTCTGGGTCCGAAATTATCTATTTTAGGAAGGCGCCAACTGGCGACTGAAATTTTTTTCAGTTGCCATATACAAAAATGTGGTCACCAGAAAGTGTTAATAAAATTTTTCCTTCTCATTGAAGCACAAATGGATGAATATCTATGGTCGCCAATTTTTCTTTTAAGAATCAGAACGATCGAAGAGAACGCGTCTAGGGCTGCAATGGTGATTTTTCAGCTAAGGAATAAGATCAAATACAAACACGCTGATGGTTTATACCTCTACCACTGAAAAACTACGTTGAACGAATCAAATGCTGGCCATATACGCAGTTTCGTGTGACTGCCAAATGTTTTAAGTCAACTTTACACCTTCTCTTGTGCCCGCCTGAAAAACTGCAGTTTGGTTTTTTGCTCTATGTTAAAAACGATCTTTCCTTTCCATGTTCTGTCAAGAGCGACTCAGGATGATCAACGGATCGCCATGTTGCTCGCACCAGGCAACAACCGTGCAACATTTCTCATTCCAGTTCCCTGAACCGTCCACAGTGGCTATGTTATGAGAAACCGCTGAAGAAACATGGTGATGAAGCTTCGCACTGATCGTGGCTGTGAAATGTTGCAGTAGATTACAATAAGAGGAAAATCAGTCTATACTTCAAAAGCAGCGGAAAGGTAAAATGTAATGTATTTGAATCGATTTGGCTGAAAATTAAAGTTATGGTTTGTATAATAATAAGGTGGTCTCAAACCGCTGGCAACCATGCAGTTATGAAAATCTGGTCACTGGTGCAAAATTTTTAGTCACATTGGCAACCAGGAGAGCGCAATTTCGAACTCTGTATACAACTTTAATACAATTTTTATTTACTTCAACACAATCTCACCTCATTGGCTGATTCTACAAGGACTTGGTCATATTCACTGAGTGCCACAAGAAACATAATTGACGTCACATTCTCAAAGCAGTGAATCCACTTCCTTCTCTCTGACCGCTGGCCTCCAACATCAACCATTCTGTAAAACATAGACACACGAGAGTTATTTTTTTGTGAATTAAATGCCCCTGGATGTAGCAGTGGACTCTTCTTAACAGTTCTGAAAAGGTTAGTCCAACAAGTTTGTTTGGTTACGATGTATAGTGAAAAGAGGAAAAAAAATTAGCATTTATGTCACCTTAGGATATGTGATACCAAGCCTACTTTTATCAAGGTTTGATTTTGACAGTAGATAAGTGGCTTCATTTATTAGAACTACATGGAGCTGTTATCAGTAAGTCCTGGTTGATACATCAAACTTTTCATGTACCCAACCTAATGTTGCTATCAAGTAGCTGAAAATTTTGACGTATGAATCAATTAGGATCGGCAGAATTTGTATTCGGGTTGACTGTACCGTTCTATCCGACTGGGCTTGTCGGATAGAATGGCAAAAGATCGGCTTCGGTTCATACATCGATCTTCTCATGCACCGAATCTAATGCATAACTTACGCTAATGTATTTGCTGATATAAGAGAGTTTGTGATTGGCTAGTGAGCTGTCAAAAAGGCAGTTGTGCATGAAATGGCACCACTGCCTAAAAATCTAAACAGTTACTAGAAACATTTCACATGCTTTTTCCTCTCTTATTGATGAATATACACCTAAAACACAACGAAACATTTAAAAACAAGGCCAGAAGTTACAGAACTGATCGAAACTGAAGAATTCTCACCGAAGCATTGAAGTACGTTTCTTCAAAACATAGTTACAAAAAACAGTTGTTAGTGTTTTATTGCGGGCCCAAGAGAGGCCCGCAACCCTAATCTTGACAGTGACCAGCAGATTGCATATTACACGTGCGTGCCAGGTTTGTAACAGGGAGACTGAAACCGGAAGTTAAAAATTTGTTCTGCAACTAAGAACGATCAACGAAAAATGTGTCAATCACAACAGTTTGTCACATGGGATACCGTATGCAGACTTCTGTCACATGGAAGATCAAAGTATGTTTTATCAAAGCTTCTGTCACTAGCTCTAACTCAACCTTTTGCTGGAAAAATTTAAAAACTTTAGAGTTAATAGCTATCACACATCAGCAAAAGTACAATCTATTCCTTATCAATCCAGCTTTATCATGTTACGATTTCAGAAGAGGATGGAAGAAAACCAGAATTACAGAATATAATTACAATTTTTTTTCACCTCGCGTCATTCCTTGACTTGACGAAGTAGCCACTTTCGCCCATAGCCACTCGGTCAAAAACTCCTAGAATTATTACCTCAGAGCTAAACCTTGAATGGGAACATCTATTCCAAACTTTCCTTACGTGATTTAGATGAAAAAATGACCTCGGCAGGGTAGAAAAGAGAATGAAAGAAAAAACAGAACAGACAGCATATATTAAAACAACGCGTGAATCATTCGGTGCTCGTCACGGAAGCGAAAATAAAGCTTGCTTCTGGATAATTTCACCCTTAAAAGCCAGCATATGGTCCCAAATTACTCTCTGTATCCTTGCAATGTCTTCAATTCTATCTCTGAAAGATTTTGCCTCAATTTTGAGCAAATAAACATTCCTCCAGGACCGGTGCCTTCTTCCTTGAATAATTAATAAGGTAACTTGACAGAACTGTCCAAATTTGGTGAGAATCGGAAGTAACGCAAATTTTCTGTCACCCTTTCAAAACCCGGGACGCATTACTATCTTCTCTATTCCCAACATCTTAAACAAAAGCTCTTCAAGTGCTTTTAGGCCCGCACTTTCTAACCTGTGGTTGCTGCTAGTTTATTAAAAAGCATCAGCTAGCTGATGCTAAATAAATATCAAAGATATCTGCTGACCCACTGAAGAGTGTTTATTTTGTTTATTTTGTGTACAGCTGGAAAATTCACTGGTTTCCTCTTGGCGGATATCGAGTTGAGAAGTTTGACGTATGAATCATACTGCTGAACTTAATTATTCGGGTCGACCCAAATAGTTACTAGGTTCGGTGCATCAAAAGTTCAACGTTTGAACCGGGCCTAGGGCAGCTAAACATCATGTAGTCTGCAAGAGTAACTAACCACAAACAGCAGACTGTTATTGATTCTGGATACTTCTTTCAACTCATTTAATAACAAGAACCAAATTAAATTATAACATCGTCAAGTGATAGTATGGTCTTCTGTTACCAGCAGCGATTATAGTTTTTTCGGTTTTGATATTCCACAAAACCACTTCAAATTGATATCGATTTCAAAACTCACTTAAACAAGATGTCACTGAAAGTAATGAGTGTTACCTTATTCAACTTTTCGGTGTTAGATTTCACGTTTAGTGTTCTGACAGGATGGTCACGACTAAAAGATGTGCTTTTGTTACTTGTAAAAACAATTCCAGATACCCTGAATCGTGGAAAAGAAACCCACACTGTGATCCAGAGAAAATCTTGTAGTTTCCTGGTGCAGTTAGACAAAACGTGAGAAGGCAAAGGTGGATACAAGCATGTCACTGTAGGCACAAATGATGGTTACATTTGTAGTCTACATTTTGTCGGTGAAAAATGGGGTTGACTGGCCTACACAACAACTCCCTCGGTTCATGGCATTTGTACATTGCATTTCTTTTCAGTCTCTTGACCTTTTTGTCCTTTCACTCTTGTTTATGAAGGGCGCTTCATGTTGTGTTATAAGGAGAAATTAGAGCCTTTAGATCATGCTATGGCAAATGTCTGCATGATTTCTGCTGTTATCTGTGTGTCACATTGGTAAGTTTGACACCTCTATTTGCCACGTGCTAGTGCATTGTATTGGCTCATTTCTACTATGAGACATGCTATCAACCCTTTAATGCCCAACAGTGACTTATAGATTTTACTTTGTTTAACACCAGACGCTTTTACTCGTCAAAGGGAGACCCCTTGGGCACTAAAGGGTTAAGTCTCCAAGTATTTGCTTTGGAAGGACAAAATATGAGGTTTACTGTGAACGTGTGGCTTACTTGCATTCTACATTGTAATGCTAGGCCCAGCTGTGATTACAACTGTTTGCAAATACAGTAGGTAGATTCTTATCATGGGTATTGTTGGGTAAAGTTGATTTGATTTGATTTGATCGTATTTGCCCTCCTACATTTTCTTTGGAAACGCCGCAGCTTTAGTTAGAGAAAACTATACACTTGTCTAGAGAAATTCTTATGTTTTTCTTGCACTATCTGATCGAGCTTATGTTTCTGGAGCTCAATGTATAGGTTTATTCTTCCTTTTGGTTGTTCTAGTACCACAGGATTCAAATGTAACTCTTTACGCACAAGTCGGTTGACTGTGATGCGCATTGTATATGCCATTGTTCGGCTTAGTTCAGGTAAGACCATGGTTTCCATCATCCATGTGGATCTAATCAGTTGCCTGTATTTCCAAAATACTCTGGATGTCTGAAGTTGCTCATGTAACCTGTAATCTGTGCATATTTTTCATTTCCACCCTGGAAACCGTGGAAAAAACAAGCCTCATAATTTTCACCAGAAGTATGAGCTTTGGCAGCTCAGATTTCTCAGGAAAATTATAATGTTATTTATAACAACATGCAGGCACGATATCTGTTGTTCATAAAGTTTTGCCCAGAAAAACCATTAAAGTTTATGTCTGGCATGGACACACTCGATTCCAAGTGATCTTACTTTGGCGGTCTGGTCTTTGATGACGCTTGTAAACAGGCAAACACCTTTGCATTTTCTTGCCTGCTTGCATTCACATGCGTGATTGTACGTCTTGATTCATCCTTTCAACCGCTGTTTCCTGCTTCCTCTTTAGTTTGAAATTTAAACAAAAACGACTGAAACTTTGTTATGACATCAGTAATACAAGCACTCTGTGACTCCAAATTTGGAGGAATTATCTTTTAATGTAAGAATGTGCAGTAAATTACCGACATGGCTCCTCATCAAACATAATAGATTGAGAATTCTCGCCTTCAGCACTTTTTAACCAATGGCATTTCACTTCACTCAGGCAAAGCAGAAATGAAAACACTACAGAGATCAAGGCAGGCTCACTTTCTTCACCAGACACCTTCCCGCCGTATCGCTTTGCTCATCACTGCCCATGCACGTGACTTATGTGCGAGCCTGAAGGCTATATAAAATGCTATGCATTAAAAACATAAATCAGTATAAACAATGCATTTTTCCTGATTTTGTCTTGTGTTATAGCCACAGCACACCAGTCTAGTGTAAAATTCCACTTAGCACCATCCTCCACTTGCCCCTGAACAGTCCTCATCCACTTTCTGCATTATGTTACAAACAGATAAAAAGTAACTCTTTCTTTTCCTGCCACCTGCACACTACTCTGTTACAAAGCAATGTTCTACTAGTCCCCTATTATTCCGTGGGATCAAAGATGTTGATTGTTGAGTTTAACAGGGTGCCATTCAAGTCTCTCGATGCAAGCAAAACTAGGGAGAGTACAAACGCCCGTGGGTGGGGGTGGTTGAGGACACAGTGGGCTGACTAACAGCTTCACGCTGTCTTGTTTTGAAGGAGTGTGGCACCTCCACTGATCAAATCAACTACCAATCTCCTCCCCTGGAGAAAAAACTGCATATCAGGGAAATATAATCTCTATTATGTGATGCTGTGCAGCTGTGAACGTCTACAAGTGAACATTGCTTGAGAAATTGATTCATAGCGGTTACTAAGTTGAGTCGAATTAATGCAGGACAAAAGAACTCTTCTCTGACTCTAAAACAAGCGGCAAAACCTGCAAGTTCAGACAGGTGCTGTCTTTGCAGCAATAAGATTAAGATTTCAGTCGGTGCTGGAAAGAACATCTACATTTCAACTGAAAGGGCTAGCAGATCTTTTTAAAATACATCTTGGTGTTGAACTGATTCCACAAGATGGAAAATCTTCCCCTCAATGAAAAACAGCCTCTTTTGCTGCCGCTTGAAAACCAATCCTCCAAGACAAGAAGCACAAAGACGATCAAAATCAAAACATTCTCCAAAAAGTTATTCTGAAATCAATACCATTTTGACCTGAGCTGTCAAGTGATGAATGTCACTTTCTGTCACTCAAGTTGTCAGCACTCTGATGAACTCTGTTGTCCCTTAGACCAATCAGGTGTTGCTGTCGCTGGAGCAACTAATGCCGTGAACACAAGACAGGTAACGCTGTTACAGTCTACCTATTTTTTCCACCCATTCACCCAAAGCTATAAACCCCATCACCGCTACCCACAGTCATTTTGTACTCTCCCCAGTTTTGCTCGCATCAAGAGACCAAAATGGCAGCCCATCGAAGTCAACAATTGACATCTACAATCTCACGAAAAAAATAGGAGACTGTGAACAGTCTAATGATACACATAAGAACTGTTTAACTCAATCAGTAGCATAATATAACAGCTAGTACTTTTATCTGTCATGTTATCAGTTTCATGATCATCAAATTCTGGGCACAATAACAGCATCAAAGTTGGGGTGCTGTCACAACTACAATAGGAACACCACTAACAATGGTGATTAATAAGTATAGGTAATCATACGGTTTCGAGTTCAATTTGGAATTAATTTGCACGAGTGAGTTTTTCAAAAAGTTGAAATTTCACGAGCCGCTTCGGCGAGTGCAATTTCAGCTTTTTGAAAAACTCACAAGTGCAAATTAATTCCAAATTGAACGAGAAAAAACCGTATGATTACTTATTAATAATACAAACATGAAAAAATTCGCGCGGAAAAAGCGTCGGAAGATGTTTCTTGAAGCCGTTTATTTCGCATTCGAGAAAACTTTTTTCAAAGTTTCCGTACAAAATTTTTGTTATTGCTTTATATGATATCATTGCCCTACAAAATTTCTCATTGTCTTTCTGCAAATCATAATCTAGAATTACGATGTGTAATTTGCACCGGTGTTACACTTTTTGCACCGGTGTTACACTTTTTGCACCGACTTTTGCACTGGTGTTACACTTTTTGCACTGGTGTTACGCTTGAACTGCACTGCTCTCAGCCAATCAGAATCGAGTAATTTTTTCATGTGTATTATTAATACATTTATAACTAAAAAAGGAATCTTGCAACAAGGTATACATGAATTACATGTGGACAAAATCTGTTATCAGTACATGGAAAATGGTAACATTTCCACAACCATTCAGGGTCTTAGGAAATCAAAACTACAGTTTTCGCTGGAGTCTGCCATAACAATTAATACAACTTGAAAAACCCATAGAGAGATTGTCTCCAGATAACCTTATTGCTCTTGTTAAACGCTCTTTACAAAGTCTTTCAATGATGCACAAATTGAGCCCACAATCAATCTACAGCAATCCCCTCTCATACTAGCAAGCTGGTTTGACCAAAAAAAAAAGCCTTGAGCTAATGGTGACCTACTAAATCAAAACACCTTGCTAAATTGTCTTCATGTGATGGTGATCACTGGTGATTTTTGTACTAATCTTTTAAGTTAAAAATTGAATTTTTATGTGCAATCTGATGATGATCTCATACAAAGAAATTGTGAGATAGACAACACCCAAAATCCTAGTACAAATGCTGATGGACAAAATTAGCCAGCACACTCCATCACTAAGTATTTGGCTCAATAATATTTTTTCGGTACTGCCTATAAATAACATTGTCCTTCTTGATGCAGGCCATGTTTTCAACCCAGACTAGCATTCGCTCCCATTACAACTGTAGTTTTAACACACAATAAAAACATGCTAAAATTTGCAAATCAAATAAAACAAGATATTTTAACAAAAGGTGCACATCTGACTGACTGTTGGGATTCTTTACATTCTCAACCCAGCACTGAAGAAATTGAATAACAATTTACACAAAGTTGATATGATTTGTTTCTGGAAATCCTGTTTCCAGGGAATAACCTGCTCAAGATGTGAAACAAGGAAAAATGCTGACCCATGGTATGCTTCAGGTGAGTGAGTTATTGCAAAAATTCTGTATCCAGTGCCAAAGGCCACAAGTAAACAATGCGTTGCAAAATGGATAGTTTGTACAACCCGACTCCAGACCTCCCTATATTCAAATGCAAAACATTTATGATGACTGACTAAACGTTTTCATTTAACCTTTATGTAGATTCATGGCTTATAGAAAGCAACCAAACCACCTTAACATCCTGTGTGGGAGATATTTCCTGTCCATTTAAGGCGAATTTGAAGGGGAAAAAATCGAGGCCCCTAACAAAAAAAATGCTATAAATTTAAATTCAAATCGAGAGAGAAAGGCATAACCCTTTATCGGCCACAACAGGAATCGAAAAGATTGCTACCGTTGCTTGGAGATCAAATAACAGTATTAATGGCTGAAAAGAAAATTAAGCTTACCTAAAAATTATCGTTTCGAGATCAAACGGGTACTCTATGATCCCAGACGTGGGAGCCCTTGCTCGAAGAACGTCCTGTTCCGTCGGAAGATAATCTGGCTTGGCTATTCGATCTAAGTCGGTGAGGTAGCTGAAAGTTTAGCGAGAGAAGTACCATTAGATTGATAGCATACAAAATGCAAAAGAACAAAAGTCAACTTCGTTTTAAATGAAGGGGCAAAGAAACTCCGCTACGATCGCCTGCCCGCGGAAATCCATTCATAGCAGGTTAGAAAGCAATTTTTTCAAAAGGAAAAAATAATGCTTCAAATCGAATTTCTTCCTTCTCTGAGTTACATGCGGGTCAAGGAAAACCAACTGAATAAAATCACTAGTGCAAACGATGGAGCACGTCAATGTCCGCACAATTTGCAGCAGAAATTGACAAGCGACCTCTCCCGGGCGAAGATATCATACTCCATCCACAAAATATTGATTCGAACATGTTCTTTGATACCATTCACGTTTCAAAATCAAAGTAATACCAGAAGGAAGGAACTAATGTATTCGGCCAGCATGAGTAGTCGATGTTCGGAAACAAAGGTGCTGTGGAGGATATTCCAGATGGAATCACAAAAATAAGAATATGGCGTGAATTGCTGGCTACGTGTGACAAAATAGAAAAAAAAATTCGAACGTTTGATCGAGGCGGCGATGTTTCTTCTATTGAACAAAACTGAACATTTCGTTCTAAAAAAGAAACACGCTGAAAGTGAACTGACATAAACATGAACTTGAGCTTACTATTTCGCAGAGTCGCTAAGTTGGTATTCTCTTCTTCTGTCGTAGCATTCTTGCATTCCTTGGTCGGTCCAAAGAGATTTCGTAGCTATGTAATAATCTTTTTCGAAGGTGGTTACATTTTTGGGGTCAACTTCTCGCATGGTCTTGGCATGCTCCTAGGGGAAAATGGAAATACAGGTACACAAACATCAAAACAAAATTCGTTCAAAAAAATCAAGTTCATCTATTTTAATTCGCTACGGAGGCGTTTTGAGAGCGGGTAACTTCTGAAGCAATTGAGGAGAAACAAAGTTTATGTAATAAACAAGGTCATAAAGCATTCTAGAGCGCAATTCGTACCAGATTTGCTGGATCCTTGTAAGCTATCTTCAAGGATTCCATTGCTATCGTTAGGGATTGTATGGCCGTGATAATATTCTGATGTACCAAAGCGACATAGCCTAGTTTGTCCTCATCACTGTACCCCTGCCCGTGGATAATTCTCATCTGTTTTATGAAGGTACTTTTGCCTGATTCTCCAGTTCCTGTGAAAAGAGCACATCCCACGGTTAGCAACATCCCGTGCCCACGGACTGAGGAAACAACATCAAGACCAGGCTATGGGCAAGATTTGCTGGCCTACAATAAGGTCTATATAGTTTCTTATTCCATATACAGAATAAAAGAAGGTCTTAATTTATTTAGTGGCAGTAAGGATTAAATTTAAGCATTTACTCAAAATATGATAGTGCGCTAACAACATGGAGTCGGCAAAGGTCTGGAACAATCGCTCGCTGCACTACCATCAGTAACTTTACATCAAGTGATCTCGCTCATCCAGCACAGCAATACACAGACCGTGTATATAAATGTACATCTATATAAGTGTATATAGCATATATATGTATATAAATTTCTATATAAATGTATATGTTTTATATTTATATTTTTATCTGTATTTTATCGAGCGAGTATCCATCCATGCGACCAGGTTCGACTGCAACAGAGCCTTGCATTTCATGCAGATTTAATATAAAATATGAATGCGTTCCAGTAAAACATACGCCATGCTCACCAAGTAAAAGTAATTTCAGTTCTCTCCTTTGATTCCTTTTATCCTGCTTTAGCTGCTTTTCGATCTCGGCGTTGATTCGTCTGATCTCTTTCTGCTCCTCACTCAAACAGCACGTCATCTTGAAAGAACAAATTGCCTCCGATCGCCACAACTAAAACCAGCGATGGCGTCGAAAGGAACTATAGTTGTCCTTTTCGCTACTCGAGCCCCGAATGGAGCTACGAGTTCACTGAAACTACCGAATTTATTCTTCCAAAATGGTGAACCTCTCGGTGTTGTAGGGCGTAGGCGAGCTTCGAAAGCTTTTCCCAGCAATCATTGAAAAACGTCCACAAGTGTAACCAATCCAAATTAGGCCAACCACTCCATTTTTGGATGCAAATTTTCCTCGCCCCAGACAGAAAATGCCGTGTTTTTCCGCCCGTTAGGAACGCCTGGCGATATTTGATGCCTTTTTCTTCCGCCATTTTGTCGCCGAAAAATGGTTATAATTTTTACCGCTTTGGCGTGGTAGTAAGGCTTCGAAAAGGACAATGCGTGCGGCACTTATTCCTGTAAAATTGATATTTTACATGAGAAGGAGAAAGAAACGCTCAACAGAAGGAAGAAATGTTTTCAAGTACTGTGAGTCAATTGAAAAATAATTTATTTAGTTTGTCGTAAATTTATTTTTTTGTTTGTTGTTTTGAAGGATTACAAGTGTGAATTAAATAGTTTTTGGTATTTCAATTCCGCATCATTTTTTTTGCAGGTAAATGATATATTGTGCTTGAACAAATATTGATTTTTCCTCAAAACCAGTGCATTCAGTTTCTATGAGCTACTTTCACATTTGTACATACACTCATGATATGTATGAATTACAATGAACTGATTCATTTATGAATCAAGTTTGTTTAGATTAACTTCTGACTACTTTAAACAACTTTAAAAAAAGAAGAAATGAAGCATGGATTTCAATCACTAAGGACCTGGCTTCTATATTGATAGTTAGTAAGAACAAGAGGTGTAGGTGTTCTCTTTGAAGCAGAACTTGTTTTAGGTATTTATCCCAAGTGGGTGGCATCCTATAGAAAAGTGGGAGGGACGAAAGGGGGCGTAGGGGCCTATTAGAAACTGAAAAATGCTCAAAAGCATCCTAAACTGTAAAACCACAATAAATTTTGTTCAAAACCAAAACCCAAAATAAAAGCCCATACTGACAAAGCTTTGATAGGCTTCAGAATATCTCTTCTCTTCTTGTTATTTGATTTTTATACGTCTAAACTTGTTTTACTTATCAAAGTTGGGTATTCGCTGGTTAGTTCAGAACTCATTGCAGTCTAAAAATTTTCTTACTTTTTTGTAAATCAACTCCACAGACCTATAGCAATGTGAAAGTAAAAAAAAATTGCATTCTGAAGTTGCTTTTTGATTTCCATTGTCAGAATTTTCATTTGTAAGAACTGTCATTTGTGTCGGGACAATGGCAGCTATCAATTTTACAACCAAACTACCTTATTTTACAACCAAACAAACAGTCTCTTGTCTTTGCTGTTATTCTACGTCAATGAAGGGAGGGAGCACAATGATAAAAAGAGAAGAGAGACCACTCGATCGCAATCAAGCTATAGAAACTCAATGGTCCACAGTCTACGGTCAAAGTCCCCATGATATTGTCCTTGCTATGTGATATTTGAGAAATAGTCTTTTATGTTGAGCTTTTTGTAGTCTGCTTGGCAGCTGTTACCTCCCAAATAATGGCTGCTAAAGAGACTAGGCTTGTCAAGCATCCCTCTGAAAGAAAGTCTGGGTAAAAAGGTTCATAAGGGGTTCCTTGGAAATACAGTGTTACCTTGACTGTGTAACTTCCTTACCTGAAAAAGAACATTAAGCTGCATTGGACAGAAAAATAATGAAAAACTGGCTGCATATTATTGTGGACAAAAACTGAAAACCAAAGGCTAAATTGGAGAATACCCGCAAACTGCACTAGACACCAAAACTGAAAACTCGCAGTTTTCAAGTGCGAAAAAAAAAAACCCACGGACCAAAAATTAGCCAAATCTGAGAACTGAAAATTCCAATGCCCCCCTCCTAAAACAAAGAGCTTTAATACGGTAAGATAATTCTCACTCACTCATTCTCTTTGCCTTGGCATGGAAATAAGGCCATAAACAATGGGCAATATTGAAGATGCCTCTTCATAAACCCCCCCCCCCCTTTGGCTCTTGAATTTCTAGTATGCATAACACCTCCTTGCCATCAGAATTCCAAATTGTTCTACCTCCCATTTCATAATAAAATAATTTTCATCCCAGCAAATTCAAAGACTTATTTTTCAGGTTTAAAGTAAAGTAATATAGAAGTCAGACAAATGAGTCATTTGACGTCCTTGAAATTCTTGGTATTAAGCAAAACTAATTTAAAAAAATGTTTAGTTTAAACCTGAAAAAGTCAATGACACATGAAAAAAAAGAATAGGCAAATTTTCATGCAAGAGGAAAAATTCACGAAAAACGCTTACCAAAAAAAACATCTCTGGTCTACTGCAAACTTTTGGGCATGTGGCAGTGAGAGACTGGTTCAAGGTTCACTCACAACAATTTTGAAACATTTTTTTAAACTGACTCAAGTCTAACATGCAATCTGCTAATGTTAGGCCCTTCAATGCTTGATTTACCTAGTTTCCTCTTCTCAATTTAGATAAGTGCTATCTCAGTTTTGGCCCAATTTGCATATCTGCATTCCCCTCTGGAAGTCCAGACCTGAAAAAAAAAAACTATGTTTTCAATCTCCAGTCCGACATGTCCCCTATGAGCTCAGAGTTGCAGTCTAATTGCCACCCCCCCCCCCTGCCCCAACATCCCAGTCAGAATTTTGAGATGCCACCTGTCACAGTTTAAAAATGATTGTTTCAAATTCACTCTCTGAGAAGCGATTCCTGTTCAAATGTTCACTTTAGGAGTTTTCTGTAAAACACTGACAGCAGTAACATGAGCAATACAATTTAGAACAGTGAAACAAGACATGATTTAATCTAAAATAATTGGAGTGAAAACTCCTGAGACACAACAATCATCCTGATCACATCTACACTGTCAGGATCCCTAATGTCGGGATAAATTACAAATGCACCTGACAACATTTTGTTAGTCGATAAATGGAAATTTACAAGCTCTGATTTGTCTAGCTGGTTTGTATAAACTAGAACTACAAGATAAGCATATTTAAGTTCAGTGTAGAAACACTAGAATTAGAATAGTCTTGTTAATAAGAATAGCCCCCATTTTATAGTCACTGGAAACATTAACCAAAGAAATGTCACAGTGTGATCATCTTCCTTGCAAAACTTGGTCAATTTTTGACATTTGTTCTCTGTGTAAATTAGTTATTAATGCTGCCTCATGTCTGGATATTTGCTCTTGTTTGTGCCGTCCGTTTTTCCCTTTGATCAGGAGGTGGCTATATAAAAGTTGAAGGAATCAGATGTAGACTTGCAAGCTGTGGCAGTCCAATATTAGCCTGCAAACATTGTTTTTATGATAACATTTGCCAGTTGGACACCTTTCGCATTTTTTATTTATTATTTTATTCATTTCTTTTTGCATGTAACACAGTGGCACTTGTGATGCACATAGCCACCAGTGACCTTTGTGGCTACATGCAGTTACAAACTGTCCTACAAAGAAACAATCCCTGATGCACCGCAAGCAAGGTACAGAAACCGTGAAAGAAATGTAGCGTGGTTCAATCCAGCGTACAATAAGAATGTAGAAATGAAAATGGGGATATGCCATCTATCACTTGTCGATCAACACTTTCCCAAGTCAAATGCACTCTATAAAATCTTTAACCAGTGAGAACACTTCAAAACTGAGCTATAGCTGCATGAGCAATGTCAAGACCGTAATCTGCAACCACAATGAGGCTGAATTTAACAGCAAATTACAGTCAAACTAGGTGAAGCATACCCCTCAAGATTGCATTAATGAAATGATTATTTGAAACTTGAATCGCTAGTCATTTCAAGAATGCAATAATGAATTGATTATTCAAATATTGAACTCGCTCGCTCCATCCAA
>JAHPZR010050618.1:20000-24925 GCA_019787425.1 Platygyra sinensis | reverse complement strand
ACCGGCGAATTTCGCTACTCGATGACTATTGCTAATAGTCTACTAGTAGCGTAGCCAATCAACTCAAGTAAATTAAGGCATGGGCCTTAGCTGGACCCAAATTATTGCACAAAAAAGTAAGGGGGTGGTCTAACTTTTGAAGGTTTAGTAATAATAACCTAAGACTTTCGCAGACTACTAACGTCACAAAAGTTTTTATATTGATGTGGATTATGTATGTAAATGAGGTCACGTGACTTGTTACGGCCACAAAACTCAAACTAAAAAACGGCAACAGTTTATGCTAAAGTTTATTTCGCTTCGCTACTATTAGATTAGTCAAAATGGTTAAAGAAATCGAACTGTGCTTGGCCTTTGTTAAATATGTCTTTAGTTTTGGAAATAAACAACATTTTGTACTAGTGCCTAGTCCCCTGTGGAAAAGGATCTCTTTTTTCGGACATTTATTTAAAATTATCTTGAAATGTCCAAGCACAGAAGTGATGTATTCAATAGTGTTAACATCATAAAGGTTAATTCAGCCACCAGAAAATGATAAAAAGTGTTGCCGTTTAGCTGAAAAGATTTCTGTGCTAAAAATAACCTTAACATGTCACGTGATAATATATCATTTTATAGAGTGGTTAAGGTTTCACATCTTATTGCTGTTAACAATGTCCCAAAGTTATTTCGTGTTATATAAAATGTATAAACAGTTAGACCATCCCCTCACTTTATTTTCATAAAACATATCTGGGCCCAGGCCTTAATTCACCTGAGAAAATGCAGGATTTGCATTAGTCCACTAGTTGGGTGATACTAAACAACTTTATCACATTGTCGAAACAAGCGTAATCGTTAGGACGCTTATCATCGTAGCGTTTGCTTGTGACGTAGCTTACCTGGAGACATCCTAGCTTTTACTCTTATTCCTTCGCATTGCTGTTATTGCAACAGAATAGTTGCGAGATTTAAAATGACAACATAAGCTAGTAATTGTTTTTTTTTTTGTCTGCGCTCTTCTAACTCTTCTAGATTTTTTTTTCTTTTATGTATTACAAATATTAAACGACTATGCTAGGGAATTTGATAAGCCCGGGGCCTAAAAGGGCCTCTCAATTTCGTCCTGGCAGAAATTTTTTTTGGATCGTTTAGAGGATGGGCACATTTACTGATCTAGGAAAGAAGCAGCCTTGTCATGATCCCTCGGACGGAGGCTGCATTAGATGCAGCGCCTAAAAGTTTTAATCTTGTTATTGTTGAAAGTGACACTGAAATTACAATTCTTGGGTTGCACCGTCACGCAATGAAAATAATAGTCCAGTATTTCTCCGTCATGTTGGTGTTCCTCCGAGGGACAGCAACATGGCGGCCGCCGAAAAGTAGTGCAAACATCTGGAACTTACTTTGGCTGTCTAGGGCAGTGATTATCTGAACTAATGAAGAAAACATTTAAATGAGCACTTTTCCTATTACTTTAACCTCTAAAAAAGCTAAACACCCCGAGATAAGTATACATTTTTTGACAAACACGTTCATAGCTTTCTGTCTCGCACCGCCATAACTCTAAAATTTAAAATGTGCCTGGTTTTAGATAAAGCATGTTCTTGGGCTGATAAAATGTTCACAGGTATAAATTTCTCCCTTCTCATGCATGATGAAGTTAATAACTTCAGTGACTCTTAGAAAATGCACGTGCAAGCCAAGTTCGCACTTTAAGCTGTTTGTCAAAAAAGAAATAATTGATTTTAGCACGAACCAGGTCGACCTGAAACGCTTGAGCATAGCAGTAAAATTACGTTGAATCATTATTATGATCCTCATTAAACAGAAATTAACTGTCGATAACTGTATTAAATTGCCATGTAAAGCAAGCAGCAGAACAAGAAATACTTACAGTTTTTCCAAAGACGTCAGGTTATCAAATATTCCACGCGGGAGGCTACTCAGTTTGTTGTCGTCCAACCATCTGCAATTTATTTAACCGTTTTCCTTTTAAAGCAGTTGAAATTTTCTTAAACACACAAAAATAGGCTAAGGAAATACATACTAGAGTAATACACTTCAATTGAGTTGATTAACAGTGAGGTCAAGAATGTCCACTGATGCGGCGTAAAATAATATCCCAAAACCATAAAAATGCTTCATCAAAAAAAACAAAAAACAAAAACAAACAAGCAAAAAGAAAACAAAACAAAAGAACCGGTTGGCCAGATATTAAAGGTTATAGACAGGTCAACACAGACTCCCCTATGTGTTTTTGCGGTTGGTGCACGTGAACCTCTAAAGTTTTGCTCTGACGAGCATGTCTTTGAGTTGAACGGTTCTCCTCCTTTTGTATGACATTGTAATAGAAAGAGTTCTATAAATAGTTTTCAACAGTGGCTGATTTTAGATGAGACTCCTGTTTTGCGTCAGTAGTTGTTTTACGTTTTTTTCCCTCGGATGATATGTCGTCACAAAAGGCATAATTTTGCCTTTAGTCTGTTTGGTTTGTTTTTTGAGCGCCGACTGCCGTCCGGCAAAGGAGACCTCTGATAACGTTCTTCTAATTAGGCTTTTGTGCCAATTAATGCTTCAAGTCGTGTTTTGAATTTACACATGGCCTCCTGGAATTTTTTTTTTCGAGGAGTTTCTTCTAAGAAGTTTCATTTCTTCTCCTTTAATAAAGCCTCTCTTAACAATAGAAAATATACTGCAAAGGTTGGTCAAGAAAACGTGAACATCGACGTTGTTACAATATTTCGGCTGGCCAACACCAGCCTTCTTCAGGTTTATTGAATGGATAAATGCTTCTTACAAGATTTTATATTCACCGGAAATGACATAAAAAGGCTACGTGATGTGTAACATTAATAAAAAAGGAAATGCATAAAAAATAATAATACATGATAACAAGGTAAAATAAACAAAAGAAAATTAAAAGGCTGCTAAATTAAATTACATTTCATCTCTTCTGTTAAGGCCTACAGACTCCAGTGTTTTTCCTCTCTGTATGAGGAATGCCTCACGAGCCTTTCTGATGGAGTCACGACTAGTGTGCAGTTGTTCGAGCGGTATAAGGATCATGTGATCCTCCGCGTGACCACTAGTCAGGAAGTGTCGTGAAACCGCAGCGGGGGTATAACTACAAAAGGGGTTTATAATTGATCGCCTATGTTCATTAAAACGGTCTTTAAGACGACGTTTGGTCTCTCCGATGTACTGAAGATTACATTTAGTGCACTGAATCATGTACATAACATTAGAGGTTTCACAAGTAATATGTGATTTGATTTTAAACGTTTGTCCAGTACTGTAAAAAGTATATTGATTACGGCCATCCTCAATAAAAGGACAGACGGTGCAACTAGTTTTATTGCACCGAAACGAGCCGGATGCAGACCTAGATTGGTCGGTATTAGTAGGTTCCGGCAATTTAGCTCTAACTAGAATGTCACTACTGTTTTTACAACGCCAGTAGGCTACTAAAGGGAGATTAGTAAAGACATATTTACAGCGACCAGATGAATAAAGCACGTTAGAGTGTATGTGAATTATACGGGATATGTTAGGTAAAGCGGGATTATAGGTAATGACGAACGGAACAGTATCTGTCTGTTGTTTAGGTTTAGGTTTAAGAGCGTCGTTCCGAGAAATGTCAGAGGCACGTCGTATCTGGGTTTTAAGGAAGTTAAGTTCGTAACCTCGATTGACGAGGTAGTCCATAAGTTCCTTACAGCGTTGTTTGTAAGTGTCATTGTCGGAGCATATGCGTCGAAGGCGAAGTGCAAGGCTATATGGAATGGAACGTTTAGTGTGGGTGGGGTGGCATGAGGAGATAAGTAAATATTGAGGTTTGTCAGTGGGTTTAAGGTCGGTTTCTATGAGACCATCCTTAAGTGAGACCATCACATCAAGGAATGGAATATTAGTGAGGGAATGCGAACAAGTGAATTTCATGGTGGGATGTAGGTTATTGAGATAATCGACAAATACTTTCAGTTTCTCTGAACCTTCGATCCAAATAACGAAAATATCGTCTAGAAATCTGAGCCATGTATGAGGTAGATAAGGTGCGTTAGTGAGCGCGTCATGTTCAAATTTGGCAAGAAAAAAGGTTGGCAAATGAAGGAGCCATTTTGGTGCCCATAGCAGTACCGTGTTTTTGTAGCTAGTGTTTGTTGTTAAATGTGAAATTGTCCATGTTGAGGATGATCAGCTAGTGGCCGAGTGACAAGAGGAATAGTGTGTATATTGAAAGGTCTCGATCGGCTTGTAGTGAGTTTTGACGTCAAGGATAGCTTCTTTTAGGAATCTTTCACCTTTGTACACTACTGTGCCTAACAATGTGATTTTTTCCTCTGAGATTTCAGCTGTAAACTTCATAGTTGCATGAAATGTGTTAGCTTGTTCTATAAATGGATCAATGTCTTGCCTATTGACATCTCATAAAGAGAAAACCTCCTCTATGTAACGTTTCCATACTTTCAGCTTGATTCTGCTTTATTTAATTATTTTTGTTTCGATTTCTGCCATGAAGGGATTGCCGAAAGCTACCGCCATTTTCGTTCCCATGACCGTTCCGTGAATTTTTGAGATAGTTTTCTCCGTTAAACTGGAACGAACTTTCTTTGATTATAAGGCTGAGTATTTGTTTAAGGTAGTGGGACGGGATGGGAGGACTGTTGTTGTGGCCGGTATATGTCGTATGCTTCCCATACTATTGTGATGCCCTCAACCTGAGGGATGTTTGTATACAGGCATAGTTGTGTGCAAAGGTGAGAGATTTCTATAAGAAGCTATCCTCGACGTGAAAACTCCGACTACCAGCCGACCGAGACCTTTCAATATACACACTATTCCTCTTGCCACCCACCAGGTGTTAAGAGAGACTTTATTAAAGGAGAAGCAATCAGACTTCTTAGAATAAACTCCTCGGAAAAAAATTTCCAGGAGGCCATATG
>JAHPZR010050618.1:0-7500 GCA_019787425.1 Platygyra sinensis | reverse complement strand
TTTATTTTCTTGTTGAGACGGTCTTACGTATTTTGCCCTCAAAAAAGCAAAACTCGACCCAAAATTACACTTTTTACGAGCGCTGGTAGGCGAAAATAATAACTGTGGCTGAAAAACTTAACCCATAGTACTAAAATATCATCTTTAAAAGTTATTTACCGTTGTTGCGTCAAACTTAAGTTTTTATCTCAAATCCAGTTTGGGTACATAAAGTAAAAAAAAAAAAACAAACAAAAAAAAAAATGAAAAGCAAAAAAACAAACAAAACAAAAACAAAAACAAAAATTGAGAGAGTCTTAAAGACTAGGCGCTCAAACAGATCGCCTGATATTTTGACCTTGAACGCTGGGATCATATCCAACATTGACCCAGAAGTGCTTGCCTGTTAGATAATGAAATGTGTACCCCGTTCACATCAAAGCTTAGACATGTTTCAATTGTGTTTTAGTAAACTTGTTTTCACTCCGCAGGTGCGTTAAACAAAACATTTCTAAAATCGTGTTTTATAAAACTTCCTTGACGAGGTTTTTAACTTTTGTGTTTAATTAAATACATCTAAATTGGCGGCCGTTAAAAGAAAGCCTCACCGTAGAGTTTAGAACTGAAGAACAGAGAGACCATGTTGTTGCTTCAGAAGTAAGGGGACGAAAATATACAAACAACACTATTATCCTGTACAAGAAGAAAACCTATATGGGAAGAAATTATAAATCAGCGTATTTCTAAGGGCAGAGGGCTGCGAGGACAAGGACAAAGACGACTGCAAAACAACATACTTTGGTAAGCGAGTATCGTGCCTACAAAGATAAATGAGGGAAGATGGGAAACGGAACTCGGTTGAAGAAGCTGGCGTTTTTCTACGAAGTCGATGAATTTTTATCAGGAAACCCGTGCAGTAAGCCAAAGGTTGTTTTTAATCCTTCCCAAATTGTCATTGCAGATGGTACAGAGGACAGCGAAGAAGAAAACAAAGGAAATGTCGAAAACGTTGAGCCAGGCTTGCCTTTCAACAACAGCGACAACAAAGCCCGCAAATTCAGAACCTTAAAACGATTTTTGTGTGACATGTACAGGTGAGATTTCAAAAAAGAAAACATCGCTTATTGGAAGAAGAATAGGCTTTATTTAAAGAGGGTAAAACACTTAACAGTAGTCCTGAGACACTGATGACTCTGTGGCCCAGACAATGGAGGGCCAGACAATGGTCGCAGGCCACGAGACATGGGCTTCTGTGCTTTTGACAAAGTTCATTGGGTTCATTTTCGCAAATATATTTCCAAGATTAACGGAATCATTTATTGGGATAAGTAAAAGCTAAAACAGCTGCTAACATTATTTTTTCCGACTTGGATCTCTACATTTAAGCTGAGGATTTGGCGTGTTCCTTCTCAAAAACAACAACGGGGGATAAGAAGCCAGTAAGCAAAGCTGGCGCGAAGGTACGAAAGTTGTCAACAAATGACTCGTTTGACAAAGTCGACACAGCATTTTGGTGTTATTAGCAAGCAGCTGAGAGGAGATTTATGGAGGTAGAGAAGGCCCGTGATGAAAAAAGCAAGGAGAAGAGAAGACGAGAAGCTTGATGAAGAGTTTCTGTTGAAACAGGCGCAGGTAAGCTTACTTCAAAAGCAGAAAGTAACTCATACGCAGTGGAGTTTCAATACGTTATTGTACTCGTAACTGCGACAGTTTCAGAACTTACTCGAAGACATTGTCCTCTATTAAGTATTAGTATAAATTTACCGTAGTCTATTGTGAATCCGTAAATTTGATTGGCTATATTACCGTTTTCTATCTGCTGATAGTCATCAGTTACGCATCAGGTGCACATCGCGCATCACGTTTGAACCTGATGTAGCATAATAAAACAGTTCTTTTCTACGCGTTACTTGACATTTTTTTTCTTTTTATGCAATGAGACTACGGTAAATTTATACTAAAACAATTAGACTACTCGCCCTCGTTTTCTACGAGGGATAGTCAACTCGGCTGCGCCTCGTTGACTATCTACTCGTAGAAAACTCGGGCTCGTAGTCTAATTGTTAAATATTTACGAAATGTACGTTAATTTGTCAAATCAGGAGTGCGCAGAATTTTTTGCGACTGGAACACCCTTAATATACGCATGGGTGACAGAAGCACCCCTGACACTATGTACGTTAAAAACTGAGGTATGTATGCCTGCACTTGACAGGACTGAGTTAATCCACCTTCCTATTGTGGTAGTGGCCACCGGCTTATGAGGCTATAAAATAAACAACTTTGTACTGGATCGTAGTTTTTTAGTACGCAAAATAAACTCAGCTAATGTAGACGTGGTACATAAAGATGGCTTTTTTGGAAAACATCGCGAAGAATGCCTATTGTTCGCGGGACATTTACTAAAGGTCTGTTATAACGCTTGTTATTATTCATAGCACCCAAAAGAAGCTTAGTCATTGGTTGCTATGAACGCACGGCAATGCTCATTAGCCTGATGGAGGCGGCAAACTAAACAATGAAACCAGTGCGCTATAGTTACTCCCTTTGTTTCGTTTATAGCACAAACCGCTTTTGTTTCTTACTTTGTTTGAATAGACAAGTTTTTCTTTCGTTACGTCCTAAGCGAACCCAAACACTAGCTAACATGGCGATCGATGTCCTGGTAGTCGATTTGATCCCGGCAAATCCAATCGAATTGTTCGGTAATCGAGCCCAAGCTAACACCAATCGTTCGGGTGCCTAACGGTCGATTATCGAGTTCAGTCGAATGTTTGATTATCAAACGATCAAGATCAATCACAGTAAATAAAATATTCGATTTTGCTCGATTACCGAACACAAACAAACACAAATAAACGATCGACCTTGGTTTTGTTAGTAGATTTTAGACATGCCCGACCTGCTGGAGTTCATATGTCTTACTTCACTTTACTTTTTAATTTACCTAATTTTACTTTACTTTAAGAAATTTCCAGTTCATTTCGAATTACAAGCGTATTTCGATCACCGGCGACTTTTGATCGCAAAGACTAATGATCTTAAAGATTGTATGAAGCTAATGGTCCTCCACTGTTGCACGTAGGTGGCTGTTTTCTTCCGTCAGTTGCGCTATTGTATCGTTTGGCGACTGCTCGATCTCTTCGGGATTGATCGTAATATTAATCCACGTCTCTGATCTGAATTGTTTTCTTTTTTTTCCATTGGTTATCGTTTCCATCCTTCGTTTAAATCTCTTTATGTTTTCGCCGATTGTCCGTCCAACCCGATCACGGGAAGATTCAGTCAGCCTGTAGCCGAGAGGCATGATGCTGGTTTGGAACAGTTCAAACACTTTTTGAGGCGGACAATAGATTTCTCTCAATCTCCAAGCTGCTTCACCGTTCATTTGTAGTGTAAAGACGGGATTGTTTTCTTCAATAAAGGGTGGTACTATATGAATAAGAAGTGGATGGATCGGGGGTTCTAAGAGCTCTGAAAAGAGCTCCCGATCACATTTATCTTCGCTTTGCTCGTTCATCGCGTTGACAGGTGTTGAATAAACCAGCAGCTGTACCAAGCTGCTGTTTTGAAATTCGCGGAAAATCATAAATTTTCCAAATGAATGATTTTCTTGAGTAGGCTTTTGTTTCGATTTGGCAACCATTGTTATTCAGTCATGGGCTGAAAACAATGGCATCAGCGCCATTTTCGAACGGAACTCCGACTTAAAATTTTAGAACTGAAAGGGATAGTGGTTATCCTTCACCACTTTTCAAAATCAAAACGGATTCTGTTTCAGGAAAGATCCATCTTCCATTTCCCGCTCTTGGGTTTTTGGAAGCTAGTTTGAGTTTTCAGAAAATCGCTCTGGAATTTGGCTTCCATACAAAAAATACCCGTTTTTTCGTCATTTTCAAGGTTAAAGGGATAGGCCTTACACTTTGTAAAACTTCTTCCTTTTATGTGCAAATGAAAGATTAACCCTTCCTCTTCAAAAGCCCGCTCTTGGGTTTTTAAGTTGTTGCTTCTGTAAATCTGGGAAGCGAGTTTTATTAACGCCGGTTGGCTGATTTCGGCTCTTTCTTCTCTTATTCTGGGCTAATGAGCGGCGCTCACATTCAAATTTCCCCGCTTCAGTGGTTATGAATAATTAATGATGTCCAAGCATTCTGCCCGATGACATAAACTTGACTTCAAGCGGTTTACCCGGTTTTGAGGTCTTTAAACGTTCTGCTATAACAAAACTTATGCAATCTTGAGATTGTTTTTTTAAAAATTAAGATCTTATGCGTACAAAGTCTGCTCTCTTTGAGCAGAAGATAAAGCACAACGCATCACCGTTTTCATTGTCAGAGTCTTTAAATTAAGTTTTTTCAAAGGGAACAAAGTCTTTAAATAACTGGTAACTCTGGCAGCATTCCAAGACGAAGAATAACCTGGACGTGGAGTCCTGAGATAGCAAATTCCCTAAAGAAGCCTGAACACATCTGGATGAGAACCAACATCAGCATCGTTAACAGGATACAAAGTTGAAGAGCAATTTACGAATCCCGCTTGGTAATGACCATACTGACCAACATCAAGGGGCGAAGATTACTACCGTAAATCTTCTAATAACCCCCATTTTTTCCGAGGAAGAAAGTTATTAGGCCGGCCCTCTTCCCACCCCCCTTATTCCACTCAATCAAGTTAGTAAATTATAGATAGTGTTTGCAAGCCAATCGCCACTGTAATACTTTATGCGGACTGATCCGGTATGGCTCATTCACGTCCCGAAATTTTGAATTTTTTTTTCTTTGGCTGCATGATCATGACCGCCAATTAGTTGTATTTCTTGAATTTAAATTTATCTGTAACCGAAAAATAATCACTTCTGATGATGTATGTTGTAACATACGAAACGTTAAGTTTATAAAAGTTATGCAGTTCAAGCAAATGTTTGTAACCGCTGTTTGCGTTTTATTTTTATGTACTTAAACTTTTCCACTCAAATATTCATATAAGACAGTCATTGATCTGGTCCAAATGAGGAAGTAGGTAAGCATAACCCTGTCTTTTTCTTCCTCTTTTTTGATACGGGTAATTTGTTTCGCTAGGAATTAAATAAGGCCCTCTCTTAAATAAGCTTACCCTCTCTCATAAGTTCCCGCCCTTCAAAAGTGCTTAAAATATGTATGCTCCCGGGGTACTTGAGAGAGGATTTACGGTATCTGCGAGGATAAACATAACACAAGTCGGCGATCTTTCAACATTTCACTTGCACAGGATGTTTCTTCTCCCTTTTGCCCCTTGGTAGTCTTTTCTTAATGCTGCAAGGTTAGGGCAAATGGTCCTGTCTCACTTTTTTACACGCTGATTAGACTTCAATTTCGGTTCACCAGTTTAATGTGGCGCTGTAGCAGTGCTTATCTTATTATGCTTTACACACTAGTCGATACAAGTCATGGCTTTTCGTATAGGCGGAGCTGTCATGCTAGCGAAAAGGGTTATTCTGATGCGCAATTTCGTGCTTTTGGTCGTTGGAAATGAAATGCATTTAAGGTTTATTTGAGCTCAGAAGTACTTTACGCTAAGTAATTACTTGATGTGCGCACGTGCTGAAGCATGTACGTAGGTCAGACCTGAATTGGGCTGCTACCTGCCAGCACGGACATTAGCCGCTACTTCGCGGACAGTAATAGCGGGACTTATTTGTCGTGGTTCTACTTTAGGGGCTCTCGCAATATAGGTCAGACAAGCGCTGCTATGTTGTTATCCTAGGTCTGAGTATCGTATTTTGTCTCCTATTTCGGGCAAGATTTTCACTCCCAAACTTATTTTTCGATGCTCCATGTAATTGTTCAGATAAGGGCTGCGGTTTGATTGTCGTCATTCTTCTGCTCCTTAATTCCCTGATATGATTCTAGTTGTTAACAGTTATTTCGCTTTTCGCCTTCCACGCGAGCTTTTGCTTCTTTTGTGGGGTTTCAGCCGCCGAGGTGTGGCTTGTGATGGAATTTTGTCCTCCCCATTTTTAATCAGTAAGTTAATATCTTTTTTTTTTACATATTTCACTGTTTTTTATTCTGTTACATTTGATTTTATTAAACCTGCCATAGCGGTTGCCAGATGAATCCAACAAAGGTGTTATGTTTATTAATCTCGCGTTATAGTCAAGTAATCGAGAATTCAAGCGGAGCTCCCGTTAAGAGTTGGGTTTATTTTGGGAAGGTACATGTCTTGATATAAGTAAACAAATAAGAATTCTCTAGCTTAAACGAACAAGAACTGACTAAGACCGGGACCAAGCTTCAAGTTAAAGTTTTCCGATAAATGACAGTCACAATGAGGCTCACGATGCTGACGCGCTTGGGCAAATGAAGTGATAAAGATCGATGGGTTTACTGAGTCGTACGTCGAAGAAGCTGGATCGCAAAGGTTCATTATAGATGACCGTGACAATGAAGCTGTCGAAGACGAGTTGATCAGTCAGTTTTCCAAATAAAACGAAAATGATCCCTTTCACAATCTTTCTGTGCTGCGCCTAGTCTCCCACGCAGACGTTTTTAGGCTTGTCACACGTTCCTCTCCACGAACGTCTGCTCAACGGACAGGCCACCTCCGTTCACTGGCCGTTAGCCTTTGTTTCAAAAGAACCAATCCACTGTTCTATTAATGCTGACATCTCTGTTGTTTGCCAGGCTGCTTTCCTTGTGCTTATGCATTGTTTAGGCTGATTTATATTGCACGATATTTGTTTTCGAGGGGCGAAATGTGGAAAAAAAGAATTTTTCCGTGCATGAAATGTTGCTTACTTGCATTTAATATTGTGGCGCTGGGCCTGGATTTTCATTAGAACTACTTGTAAGTAGAGCGTGTGTTGCTTCTTATCACGCATATCATATTTACCCACGTCCGGTTTTTTCTTCGGAGACGCCGTAGCTTTACTTCGTTTCTGTAGAGAGGTTCTTATGTTTCTTCCATCAATTCGGTTAAGCTTATGTTTCTCGAGTTCGATGAATAGGTTTATTGCTCCTTTTGTCCCTTCTAGCACCACATAATTAAAATGTAGTTGTTTACGTGCGAATCAGTTGACTGTTTCAGTTGCGTGTTGTATATCCCATTGTTTGACTGGTTAACCGTTTGACTTAGTTCAAGCAAGACCGTACCGGTCCTCAATATGAATCGTATCAGTTGGCGGTGCTTCTAAAATAATATGTACGTCTGCAGTTGCTGGTGCAACTTGTACATAAGTGAAAATGTTGAACATTTTGCGGCAGAAATTTCTCGTGTTGAAGCGTTGGGTCAAAGTCGGTCAAAGTCCAGCTTTCCACGGATAGGAAGAGAAGCTATGATTGGCTAACCGCCAACGAACGGATGTGACCGATCGTTGAGCAGAAGTTCGTGGGGAGGAACACGTGACAAGCCTAAGAAAGTCTGCGTGGGAGGCTATGCTGCGCCTGAACGTTTTAGATATTGTTATTGTTGAAAGTGACACTCAAAAGCTAGTAGAAAAGTCAGTGTCTTCTCACTCACCATAGTTTTCCGCTAGAGAGTCTT
>JAHPZR010050615.1:0-19543 GCA_019787425.1 Platygyra sinensis | reverse complement strand
CAAGTAATTTCTTCGTTTTACTCCGGGTTCGCCTTATTAGTATTACAGCCTCACAGCTTATCTGTGTCATAAAAACAGCGTAAATTGTTTGGCACGTAAAGTTCTCACAGTGGCAGGACGCTTTTGGATTCACAAGTTATTATGAGTCTTGTTGGCCACTTGGTTTATCTTTCATTCAATCCGATCGATCAAGTAGTTTTCCCGCCATTGCAAGCTTCGCAAAAAAAAACAGTGTGAATAGAAGGTAGATTGCTTAAAAAAGTTTTGGTTTGCTATAAGGGAAAATTGCCCTTTTGAGTGAATTGAAACTTGCTGTGTTTTTTCTTACAATTATAGGGTAGGCTCTCCCCATTGCTATGCGCTGGTGGCCTCATGGTTAGTGCGCTCGTCTCCGGATCGAGTGGTCCGGGTTCGAGCCCTGGCCGGGGACATTGTGTTGTGTTCTTGGGCAAGACACTTTACTCTCACAGTGCCCCTCTCCACCCAGGTGTATAAATGGGTACCGGCGAATTTAATGCTGGGGGGTAAACCCTGCGATGGACTAGCATCCCTATCCAGGGGGGAGTAGAAATACTCTCAGTCGCTTCATGCTAAGGAAACCGGGATAAGCTCCGGCCTGATGGGCCACTTGGCTCGTATGCAGATCTTTACCTTTTTTTCCTCAGCTACTGCTAGCCTGTTAAATAATGACAACCGGCCAAACCTGTTGTACGCGACGGCAGAGACCCTTGAAACCTTTGTACAAAATTTGCCCCTTTATGTGATAAACAAGTAATCGCAAGTGCTCTCGGGCAATTAAGGATTAATTTCACTTGTATTTTCAAAGTTTTCCAAATTGCCCTCGTCGCTTCGCGACTCGGGCAATTTGTGAAAACTTTGAAAAATACTGGTGAAATTAATCCTTACTTGCCCTCGGCCCCATGCGATTTACATCATACTCATAGATGTGATGATGATGATGCCGATGATGATAAGATGATGATGATGACAACATCAGTTTACAAAATTGAAAAAAAGTAGCAGAAGGAATTGTACAAGTAGCCGGAGCCCTATCCTCATCGCGATAACGGACCCTTGTGGAGTGGGGGAGCACTCCACCCCTTCTGCAGAAAGAATGGGGAGCTTCTGCCCGAAATTTTTCTTGGACAATCCGGGTGCGTGTCCATCTAGAAAAGACATGGTGCAGGACTCACACAGCCAAAACCTGTGAGGTCCTTCAGACAAAAGAGCGAGTCCATTCAGGCATTTGTAGCTCATTTTCTGTGCAGAATGCGTTGTTGCGTTTGTGGGACGTCCATAGCTTTTGGTAATCCAAGCAATTTCCTTGAGTCCTGAGGTTAACCGTAAAAAATGAACTGGCGTGTTTTTAAAAAGGAGCTGTTTCAGGGGAAAACTTCTTCAAGTAACCAACTCTTGTGGGGGGGGGGGAATTTTGCCTTTGGTGTGTAAGGAACTGCTTATCGAAGACGCATTAAAAAATTTTTTTCTGTTTTTATGCAGAAAAACAGCTCTGATTTTGCAGTTTGAATGAATATCGCCACAATCTGTTAGATGCCCTGTTAAAGTGTGCACCTAACTCCAACATATCTTATCCCCTTAAATAATTCTTTGCACCTGTTTCAAAACGCACTGGAGCCTTTTTAAAATCTTGACATTTTATAGCTGTAAAAGTTAATAAAGCTAGGCCGTCATGCTGTCCACGACCGAGCTAGTACGGGGGCATGGGTCCTATTCCGCGTTTGATGTCACAAAC
Source organism: Platygyra sinensis (assembly GCA_019787425.1). Taxonomy (NCBI): domain Eukaryota; kingdom Metazoa; phylum Cnidaria; class Anthozoa; order Scleractinia; family Merulinidae; genus Platygyra; species Platygyra sinensis. The sequence continues at coordinate 17,790 of JAHPZR010050615.1, read as the reverse complement.
TTTCTTTGAATGCCTGTTTACAAAAGTCCTTAATCGATGCGAAATCAGTCTGTGACGTCAAACCGGGAATAGTGGTGATGCCCTACTAGCTCAGTCGTGGAACCGATACGGTTGGATTTCGTAACTTTTACACCTATAAAAAGTCACAGATTAGTTTCATCAAGTGGCTTGAAGCCTCAACTTGGAAAATGGATCTCCCCCAGTTCCAGCACATTTTCCACCCTAGAAATCTGATCGCCCGGCTTCCAATCGAACACCAGATAAACTGAAAGATTGATGCTTCTTCTCTTGGCCTTCCCAATTGAAGATCCATTTAAACTTCCAAAGGTGTACCGCCAAATAATTTTCAAGAACTGCAGCTTTCGGACAACCAGCATCCGCAGCCGAGATTTCCTTTTGGCCAAGAGTAACAGTCATGAGCTCTTGCTCCATCCCTGATTGGATGCATTCTTTAGTATTACTAGATCAGCGTGGAGTAATCATTGTGACTTGGATTTACCTGCGTAGCTGGCGGTATTGTAAGCGCACGCGAAATAAAGTTTTGGCGGCGGAGCCGACAAGCAAGCGGCGAAGCCGCGAGGAGAATGGGGAGTGGGACTTTGAAATACCGCCTGCACGAAAACCATAGGTGTTTGAATAGTCCGCACACTAGTGTGCGGGAAAAACGGATTGGTCGAGAGAAGTAAACACGTCAATTAAATGTTAGATGATCCGTCATATATTTCCCAAGGGATACTTTGCTTAAGAAAGTAAACATAAAAGCCTGCGTTTAGCGCACGCGAAATAAAGTTTTGGCGGCGGTGCGAATCAATACGGCCATACGGATTAGTAGTCTGTTTACCACACAAGTTTTCTGCATTCAACTCTGCGGCGAAGTGTGAAACGCGAAGTGTGATACGCGAAGTGTGATTGTTTTCTGGTTGACATCGAAAGGCATTTTTTCTTTGTTCGTTGCATTTAAAGGAGTCGATTCTGAGAAATTCACTGATTTCTTTAGGGTAGAACGGCCCTTGTATAAATTCTTTTTCGCTTGAGGACTCCTGTCCGGTGAAGACACGGACGACTTGCGTATCTCGCGTATCTTGCGTATCCGAACAGATCTAGATCGGAACTTCCATTTCTTTCTAGGCCGGAGCGAATGAACCGGACAAGTTCCACTGTCGTTGAATATTTTCCTACCACAAGGTCCACAAGACTCGACTCGATTAAACGCTAGACTCCACGCATGTGGCAGGCCAATTTCTGAGCGCAATGTCGTGCCAATTTTCCACGCTTCTTGCGACCTGAAGGGTTTGTTTATAAATACATAAATCTTCCATGGAATGTTGTTTTGGTAAATTTTCTGAAAATGACCGAATTTTATCTTCAGGTTGACACCACGCGAACCCTACATAAGTCGTTAGCGTTTCCCCTTGGGCTTGTCAACTGGCTGTAATCTCCCCTTCGGCCAGATTCTCACTTTATCCGCCATGTGCCACGCAGCAATACCTACAGGGTAACACGATCGCCTTTACGCCTATATTTCGTGAGTAAAATTGTCCCGGCTCTAATTGGTTAGAATTAACTGGGATATCAGTTGAGGTTCAATGAGGTGATAAAAGTGGGCGGTATTCAAAGTATCCAAGTTCTCTGGCAGGCGGTATTTCTCGCGGCTTCGCCTCTCGCTTCTGGCGGCTCCGCCGCCAAAACTTACTTCGCGCGTTGCCATAAACGCATACCGCCAGCTACGCAGGCTACTGCCGAGGACTTTCAGAATTCACACAGTATTAAAAAGTCCGTTGAAGGATGAGTTTAATAACGTAAAACGAATTTTCAAAGAGCATTTATTTTAAACATCTAACAGAGCAGTTCCGTCCAGTTTAACGGAGGAGCATTTCATTGAACATCAATTGAAAAACAGGTACCAAAATTCTCTATTGTCATAAATTAATCGTGTACCTGATGCGGTCGCGGTCAGCCGTAGAATACCTCGATGAAATGGTTTTCGCATGAGTGAACAGTTTTATTGTGTCGACTTCAGTATTTCTTTTTTTAAACAGAAGAGTTTTTAAGCTCATTAGCCTTGTTTGCAAAATACTCTAATCTAGTAGCTCATGTTTTTGACTAGCCCCCCCCCAACTCTACAATACGCTCCTAAATGACATTAAAAAAAACATCCTTCCCATGGAAACTACTAGTCGTAATACATGTTAAATAAACCAAGCGGGACACACCATTCGAATTCTCCTCAATTCTCTCCGACTGTTTGACCTTTCACAAACATTTAATCCCGCGACTTGATCATTCGAAAATTCATACAGCTCGTCAATTTTGTGTACTTTCCTGATCAGCGTCTTCTTTTTCTCTTTTTTGTCAATCAAGTATGGATTAAACCCTGTATTAGGCCGGGCAACTTTCGGTAAATGAGCTTATGTTGCTTAAAAGAGACTTTCTATAATTACAGGCTAAGCTTCTGTTTATATAAAAGCGTTCTGGGCGTGGTGGGAGGGGGGGGGGGGTTATATTTATTCAATGTAGAGCAGTTCTGCCATAATATTGATTTTGAGTACTTAGGTCAGAGATTCCAAGAATACCTAACTTGACATAGTGCAAGGCGACCACGGAGAACAGCCTTAAACGCCTGTGATGTTCAAAACCTGGGGGGGATCGGGAACCCTTATCGGCAACGGTTGACACAATGTTTCCGTCGTCTCCGGGAGAGAATCAAGGATTCTGGTCTCACTTACGGTGTTGCTGATAACACATCCCAATTTTTGAGCTGTCAAAGAATTCGTTTAGAGGGCACTAGAAGAAATTAATAACTAAAAGGTAATGTTCAACTTATTTATTAATTTCTTATTTTTTCGGTTGTGATTTCTGCTGATCTCCTCCGATTACGCAGAGTCGGGTCCTACAAGTGCCCATGGGAATCCTCTCTTGAGGCAAGTAGCGAGAAATCAAAACGATGACCGGTTTAAAATGTGCAAGGGTCTCAAAAGTTAACGACCAGCTGGTCGCATATTGCAACGAGATTTATTGGCTGTGCGGCCCTAAAAAAACAGGTTGTGGTTGCACCACCGTGCTTAAAAGCCAAGAACAGTCGAGTGTTTTTTGTTTTTTTTGTTTTTTTTTTTTTTTTGTTTTTATATCTTTTTTTTTTTTTTTTGTTTTTTATTGTTTTATTTTTTGTTTGTTTTTTTTTTTTTTATCTTCTTTCTCTAGGGCTTACTCACCTGACCATACTAAACATAAAACGATTAGATAAATATAAATTTAACACATCGCATAAGTAACATCAAGCAGGCAGCAGAGATAATAAAGTTGCAAAAAACAAAAACCCATTTTGCTTTTTAGCGGTGTGTGGGTTTCTATTTATGGTCATCTTTAAGCTCTATATTGCGTAGTGGTATTCCTCAATCGTGAGATACACAGTTACGTTTCATTTCTCCCCACGTTCTTTGTTGTTCAAACCACATCACAACTGACATGGTAACCCAATGCAAACGGCAGGAATATCAGGCATGTGCCTGTCACTGAGTGCGTAGCTGTCGCCGTTGGTCCTAGCCGGACGAAGCGTGGGGGGACTGGGAGGATTTCGAGAATCGATTGGTGTGCGGGTGGCAAACAACAAGAACGGGGAACCGCTACGATGTGAGATACTACCTGGAATCTCTTTCATTATTTTCATGTACTGTCTAGCACCGTTGCTTGATGTGCTAGTCTTCAATACTGCTAGACAAAAGGCGCCATATTGGACATCGACTGCGACTGAAGAAATTCCAAGTCGCTCCTTTTTTTTGGCGCGTGCTTAGTCTCATTGTTCTGTGTGGTCGTGCGCGACTCTGTTGGGTGCTGCCATGCAGCGTGATTCGACGGCTGGTGCACCGTAAAATTTTGCCCGTGTGCCAAAAAAATTATACCACTGGTTGCAACAGTGTCATCCCAAAGCCACAAATATAGACTTTGAGCCTAGAGATAGATATCTTTTAGGGGTATAACAGAGGGCTGCAGGGCAACGACATCCACCAACAAGTCCTCACGCGTAGGAGTGTTGAGAATTCAAAGATTTCTGAAGAGCACTCCCTTTGTGGCTTTTTCATATGGTAGCTCCCCTGGGTTTTCCAGATGTCTAAACGGGAAGTCGATGGAGTTGATGGAGGGAAATCCGCTCCACACCTGCAATTTGGAAAATATTATTTTACCAAGTTAAAAAGGTGGCAATGTGTTTTGTGAACAGGTGTATAAGATTGTATTTAAGTGAATGCAAATATTTGGGGTTAGAGTGTGCACTTAAGAGAAGGGAAAGACATGAGGCCGTAGTCAGAATTGTCCGGTCCAAACGCACGCCTGCAGGACTAAACATTGCTGAGTCTTTTCGAAATTTATGCGTCTTAAGACGCGGGATGCACAGGTATGATGGATCCACTGAGGGTGGCCTTGAATTAAATGAAGTTTATTCCGCATGCGATTGTTTTTGCACCCCTTACTGATTTTGGTTGAACAATACTGTACACTTAGAGTTGACAGTTCCTTAATTATTGGGGATGACTGGGTCCGACAAGAAAGTGGACCGGGTCATGAAAAATTCCGCCCGCCAAAATGCACAGGCTATGAGTAATTTTTTTTATAACAGGGCATCTCACAGGATGCGGTTGTGCAGATCCGCATAATTCGCCCACTTCCGCATCCTCCGCACACCTTGGGCATTTTTCCGCATAAACCTAGAAAATTGCTACACATAAGCAAGAAAGCAACTGCTTAGCCAAATGTAAACAATATTACACCTCTAAGTGCGTTCCATGCCTCATTCTAGTGAGTGGGCTGCTGGGTCTAGTTTTGGGGGGGTACCATCCGGTGTCTAGTGTTTCCTCGTCCAATTTAAATGCCTGGCTACTGAGTCTTCGAACAACTATGGAAAACATCTGCGTTGAAGGAAGAAATACCTGTCCCATGAACGGCAAGCAAAAGGTCAAACATAGAATAAAGGAATTATCAGGCGCACGGTGTTGGTGTACATTCGCTAATCATTGACAAATGTCCAACTTTTACTCAAATATTTTTGTTATGGACTGAATAAAAACGAAAACAATCGCAGTCATAGATGCTCTGTTATATCAGCTTGTGGTGTTGCCGTTTGACTCTCCTGTCTTTTGCCGGGTTAGCGAGGAACGAGGAGAAAGGTTTACACGACTCACTGAAATTCTCGTAGGCGGCGTTACATTTCAATCGAAAACGGTGCAGAGTTTGTAGCGTTGACAGCGTTTGCAGCGTTTACAACGTGTCTAACGTGCGTTTGGTTTCCCAGAGTAAATCGTGCCAAACGTTCCGTTTCTATCGTTTCTATCGTTCGTTTGCCTTCTATCGTTCGTTTCGTTTGGAACGTTTAGTTGCTATCGTTCGTTTGGTTCGAACGTTTAATCCGTTTTGTCTAGACGTAAATTCTTAATCAAAACATCAAGCGAGAATTATTTTACGATATGACACCTACCACACTCCATTTAACGTTCAGAAAATTAATAAAGCTGGTTAACTATTCAATTTGTACACAAGAAAGTGCCAAAGCTGTGCCAAAATTATACAAAAGACCCATGTCATCGGTTGACATCGCGGGGGATTTCCAGGGACCCTTCACGCCGCGAAAAATTGGCTAAAAGTAAATAAATCATCTGTTTTCAAGTTTCAAAAATTTCAAGTGTTTGTTGAAAAACTTCTACTGTCTTCTGCTGAAGTCAACATAATTTGCTCTATTAGCTACAATAAATGTCATCACAAAAAATAAGATATATCAACTGTTAAAGCATTTAAAGAAAAAATATATATAAATCGGAGAAAAACCTGCTTCATTCACTGTGGAATTTTGCTAGCCGTGGGAATCAAAGATTGTGATTGGCCAGCCTGTAATTGTATCTTATCAAAAGTCAACAAACATGAGTCAACACAGACGTTTCGTCTGGGTTCCGTCTAGCTTTCAATTCGAAGGTACAAAAGTTTCGTGTGTAGTTTAGAATCAATTTTTCTTCCCAAACACGCCTAAATGTAACAGAAGTTGACATGACATGAGTATAATGCTGGCACTGTAAACCACGACACTTTCAGCTGATCCCAAGTTCAGTGAGTTCAAGCCTCTCATGGCACTGGCTTGTCACGCAAATTTCAGGAAGAGTAGCGTGGTTCCGGTTCAGTTTGGAAAGAAACATACTTCACCAGTCAGTCTTCCAAGTACCATTTTCAAGCGCTGTAAATTTACTTAAAAACATTTTGCACGTTTTTACAATGCATTCTACAGTCTGCATTTTGTACTGAACGAATGTTGAACATTATCTTCATTAATTAAAATTATCTACGCGTTGGAAGAAACTCAATTTGTTCTTCTTAAAATATGTAAAAATGTGCATTCGTTGGACATATAATTAATGCGCCAAAGTCGTGCCTAAACTGTGCCAAACTGTCAAGTATGTATGCAAATTCTGGGGTATACCTCATGGGCGAATGTCATAAATGGAACAAATTAATTAACTTTTCTGTATTCCTTGTTCTAAACGATACATGTACTCAAAGTAGAAATGAAACGAACGATAGAAACGAAACGCACGATAGAAACATTGCAAACGATAGAAACGATCCAAACGATGGAAACGAAACGAACCAAACGAACGATGCAAACGTTTTCACATGCAGGACCAAACGCTAATGTTTGAAGTTGAATTTCGAACCAAAACTTTGGTTGAAGAATATCGATGTAACGCTAGAAAATCAGTTTTATCTCTGATGATGTTGACTTTCTGTGAAAAATACTTATTGGACTTGATTCTGCAACTCATGTGCACCTTGATTTTCAAGACTTTTGTCTCAAAATTTTAACTTCAACGGAAATAATCTCAAAAATTTCAAGCGCGTTCACTCCTCTTTTTATCGTTAATTTCATGTATGGTGTTTTCATTTTGTTTTCAAGTAAAAGTAAGTAGATATTCAGGAATTGTTTCATTAGGAGATAAATGCACATATAATTTACTTTCCTTTTATGTTGTCAGATTGTTCTAGCCGTCCTTAAATTTTATACTCCACCGTGTTTTTTAGCGTTACATATTTTGTAACGGCTCTGTACACCAACACCGTGCGCATGGCCAATGAAATTCTCGGTAAGACGTTAACGTGTATTTTATAAGTTGGAAAAAGCCAAGGGAACAACTTTATTAATTTTACAAATTTCCTCATAATCTGGCATCTTTTCCGTATAATCGTCACTTTCTTCCGCATAATATCGCCTAAAATTTCCGCATAATCATCAATTTTTTTCCGCACCCTATCAGATGGCCTGTTTTAAAAAGGCAGAATGACTGGGTTCTGAAAAAAATTCCTTTAATGATAACAATGAGAAAGACACTTGATCACTTCAAAGTATTAACCCTGCAAAATATTCTTGTACTACAGCTACCTTTATCAAACAAACAAACATGATATTTATAACAAACCAAACTTTCCAAACTTTACAAAACGCTAAGCGCAAATGATGGATTCTCAGGACAAAAACGTTTGCTTACTTTCTGACTGTCCAAATTTAACTCAGTAGTAACCTGAGGAATACATACCTTGATTTAAATGTGAACGTCCAAGTTCATCATAATATATTTATACAATAACAAAATCAATGCGCGCGCTCTGATTGGTCAATCAGCTATGGTTTATTGTGCCGGTAAACCCATGGAAAAATCGCGCGTCTTCTGAATTATTATATAAAAGCAATAGACCACAAGTTTCTATAGTTTACAGGCTGATAAACCACTTGGGATGTTGGTAGAACACTCGAAGAATTCGTAAATCAATCGCCTGCGGCTCGTGATTTACAAATTCTTCTTGGTTTATCAGCCTATAAACCATAGAAACTTGTGGTCTATTGCTTAAATAATCTTTACATGCGTGTACAAATAGAAAGAATCAAACTGATGTACTGAGAAAACGCAGTTGGCAAATTTACCAGACACCAGGCTTCTCATATCTTTGCAACGCCACGAGCTAACATTAAGAGACTGGTAAGTGAAGGCACCCTGCAGAAAAACAAATGCGCTCAAAAAACAGTTGAATAGTATGCCTGGCTCAAATCAGTACAGTCTGGAAACACAAAAAACTATTTGTTTCCGAGCTGGAAAAATTATCTTAAACATTACAATAATTATATTGTCAAGCAGTGGAACAAAAGCTGACAAGATTAGAAAAATCTCTTTGCATGTACTTTGTGAAGATGAGGGTGGCACCGGTCAAACATGCTGATGACAAATCTCTCAACAAAGCTACAGAAATGTTGGAAGATGTAAGTGAAGGTGAAAATGAAGAAAGTGACAGTGAAGATGATATCGTTCTCACAGAATTGATTAAAGCAAGCGATTGAGTCAGACCAAGGAACAGCTGGGAGAAGCACACGGCAGGATTACTCTCTCTCCATGCCAGCGACAAATTGTGGTCTGTTTTTCAGTGACTCCGAGGAAGAGGAATTTGTGGTTTCAGTTAAGCCATCAGAATGAGACTTGTACAATTGAAACATGAAACTAAAAAACTCCTCAAAAACTCAAAGTAGCAAAACGAAACCTGGTTCCAGAATAAAAGCAACGCTGCCCAAACAACCAAAACAAAAGCACTGAAATGAGCAAAAGAATCGAAACAAAACAAAATGACTGTAAAACAAAGCTTCCAAGGTAACGTTGACTGGCAGTTTTGTCTCCGTGGCTTCACTTATCTCAGGTGATTGGTGGTGTTTGTTCGTTTCTATCTTTTCTGTCTGTTGTTTTGGGTTTTAGTATACATATACATCTTATTAATAAACGTTACCAATTTTCTTCCAAATGAATGTTTTGTTTACATTTTTAAAGTGAAAAAACTATGCCCATATTTGAAAAAATAAAGTTTGTATGCAAATTAATCCATTTTGAGAAGTCTTTTTAGTGTGATGATGCGGAGAATGCGGCAACGAATCATTTACAACTGCATCTAGGCAAGGGCATATTGTGGTTAAAGTTCTGGGACTGATGTATAAAAGCCAGATAAAAAACACTTTGTAAATATGGTCGAGTTTTGCATCAAACCATGACAGCCACATAAAATTCATGAACATAATCTGGTTCCATTGATGAGTTGAATTTTATGTCAACCTTAGTACTATTTCCATTGACCAGGCTTTGAAAAATTTAATACAAGTCAAGGCTTAGAAATTCTGACATGATTCTACAACGGTATTAGGAAAAAAACAAAAAGTTGTTTTCAACTATCCGACCTGGTCATCTCCATAAATAATGAACTGTCCCTTAATGAAATAAGCAAAGAGATTTAGCGTCGCTTGAAACGTGACCGAGATATTGGCAGAAAGGCTGTGTAAGCGACGTCAAAACAGCCTTCACATGCACCCCCGCCTTAAATCGATCATTGGTCAGAACATTCAAGCTGTAAACAATTTCAAGTAAAAGGATATCAAGAATAGCACGAGCTCAACAAGGTTGCTGAATTTGGACACGAAAAGTGTAAATTTACAACAGCAAGAGAAAACAAACTTGGCACCAAACGAGGCCCTTGTGAGAGTAGAACAAATGCTCCCACAAGGGAGCAGATGAGGCTTTTGGCCTCAAACATAAAGAAATTGCAATAAGAGTGCATTGGAGCTCCCTCGTGCGGGCGGACCAGTGAGGGTGGGAGTCTGCAGAGACTTTGTTCCCATAACTCAGCCTCATGAGGGGGGTTGGGGGGAGCAGAGATGGTGCAGCATTTTACTCAAGTGATTTTTTAGATTTTTTTCATTGTTGTATAAACATGTTGAAATGCTTTAATTTATAACTTGTATCAATAATAGTGCACTGTACATAATTACGTATCTGGCCCGGAAAATTGAATGTAGATGTCGAGAAAGCTTTGTAATAGTCAGTCATTAAGGTGGGGGTACACGTTACACCTGAATAGGAGTGAAATTTGAACTACTATTAAAAGGAAATTGTTAAGATTAAAATGAATTGGTAACACTACCAAAACAAGAATTTTAAAAAAAATTAAAACCGCGCTTTTTTAACTCTCGCGCTCACAAAAACATTACGTAATATTTAGCAACAACGTTTTGCAAGAAAACATTACCCGGAAACAATTTAAAAGATGGTTAGGACTTGCATATCTCAAACCGCCCTTGGATACCTTGTGATGCGTACACAAGGTAAATACTGATTATAGGCCTAAGCACTGAAAATACTGATTAGGGTTAGGGTTAAGGGTTAATGGTTAGTAGACTGCAAAACAGTCGTTTTCGGACGTTTTCGGAAGGCGCGAAGCGCCGTAAGCGTGATCCTCGCTCCAGACCTTTCGTTTGAATATGGACCGTCGCAAACAATACGACTGTTGTGAAGTCTAAATGGTTAGCTTCTTTATAGCGTTCGGGTTTTCGATATGGTACTTAAATTAAACCATTTGCTGGTAGTGTTTCCTCGGTGGTCTAGTGGTTAGGGTGGAAGACTGCCGTGCGAGCGCCCCGGGTTCAAATCCACCTCATCACAGAAAATTTAAAATTGAAGAGACTTGCACTTTGACAACATTTGTTGAGCAGAAACTAAGTCTCTGTGTCAAGAAACTTAGAAATTTCATGCAAGTGTACGTGAATAGGGAGAGGGCGGTTTGAGATATGGAAACATTCTTTGCATGAGACGGGTCTAGCGTTAATTGTAATCGGAGAATTTTGTTTATGTCTAAGGATAAAATACCTTGACCTTTCAAACGACTATCAATTTACAAATGTTAAAAGGGTTTTTCACGACTAAGACTAAGTTTTAACTTTTTTTCCCCAGAAAATTCCATCATTGCTTCTAGCGAAGTAAACACGATCTTACATTTATCACCGTCAGCGTGTTCCATCATGGCCAGACGTAATACCTTTATAGCGCATTGAATAACCCCTTCGAAAGTGAACAGAAACAAAAATTCCAGATTACAAAATCTTCTGTTTCGCACGCAAAACGAAAATACAGCTTAACTCTGGATAATTTTAGCCTTAGTAGCCAGCAACTGGTCCTAAGTTACATTCTTTATCCTTGCAAACGTCCTGATGTGCATCTCCAACGGAGTTTGGCCCAATTTTGACCAAATAAACATTTCTCACAGACGCCATGTTCTGTCGGAATAGTTAATTTGCTAACTTGACAAAATGCTCCTGAGGGGGGATATGACAAAAAGAGCTGAGAAATGGCCTGTAATTGGCTGATGATGACATCATCCGGTGAAAACAATTGGCCGAGTGTGAGTTTGGGTCTGCTCACCGACAAACTAAAACACCGAAGGCAGAGCAAGAAACCGCCCAGCCTCCGGCTGCGCGGTTAAAAAAGGGAGAGAGAGCCCCTGTTTTGGTAGGGGACTGTTTGGTATCTGTCTACTAATTCTTCATTTCAAATTTCAATTTTCCAAATCCATCAAATCTTCAATATTTCATATTTTCCTAAATTTAACCTATGCTCTGAGAAAAAAATATCTCTTTCCCAAAATGCTACTCCTGTACACTTCTACACCTCTAGGCACACTACGCCTCTACCCCTCTACATCTCTACACCTCACACACCTAAAACCGTAAAAAAAACATGCAACAGAAAAAGTGTACAGAAAATGTACGGTGAAAGAGTGGCGTACAGAAGTAGAGGTGTAGAACTGTAGAGGCGTAGAGGTGTAGATGTGTAGAAGTGTAGAGGCGTACAGGTGTAGAGGCGTACAGGTGTAGAGGTGTACAGGCACAGAGGTGTAGATGTGTAGAGGAGTAGAGAAGGAGTAGCGTCAAACAGTACAAGCATATAGTTGACACTACAATACCAGAATTGTAAAGGTGTAGGGTGTATACCCATAGACAAGAAGCAGCATAAAAGAGTAGAAGCGTAAAATCAAGAAAAAAAGGTGAATATAATTTAGGATAAGTTTGGATGTTGGATTTTTGATAATGTGGAGCACTTGTGTCATAAATTATGTGATTTGACTGCGTCACAATGCGCGTTATGTAATTATGTGATTTGACTGCGTCACAATGCATGCGACATGTAATTGAAACAACAACAATAAAGGAAGAAGACGTTATGTTTTACTTGTCTTATTTTGTCGTTACAACATTAACAGTTGTAACAACTTGAAAAGAAAAAAAAACAAGGTTACCATGGCAATGTACATACATATAAGAGAATATAAAACAAGGCAGAATTACAAAAAGGCCATAACATGCCCTCAAAGGCTAGAGTAAAAACAAATTAAAATGGTGCACTCATGTCCAATACACTCAGAGTGTGTCGAGTCGTCTCTATGTATAGACAAGTCGTCTTGGCAAAAGTCATGTTGTGAAATTCATGAAGTCATCCTTACCGGAAGTAGACAAACCCTGCAGGAAGTCTGAGTACAGTCACCGGAAATGGTCATACTGCGTGAATGGGGGGTGGAAATGTCGTCGAGTCGTCCACGACGCGACACGAGTTGAGACGACTCGTTACTGCTAGAAGTCGACTCGACTTTATGGCTAGAAACGCACTTGCAGACAAAAGAAATAAAATAAGAAGCCATGCAATGTATACCTCGTTCTGTAAACTTGTGCAGACAAGTGATACGTTTTACGAAACACGTGTGCAGGAAACAAAACTGTGCATCCAAACAAAAAGCCATACAATGTATACTTCGTTCTGTAAACTTGCACTCGTGCAGACAAGGGATACATTTTAAATAAACGCATGTGTAGGAAACAAACTGTGCATCCAAACAAGAAGCCATGCAATGTATACTTTGTTCTTAAACCTCTGCAGACGAGTGATATTTTTTAAGCAGAACACCCGCGTCAACAAATCAAACCACATACGCACACACGAAAAAAGCAAGGGCAGACAAAGTCGCTTTTTCTGTCACATAAAAGTGATATGGTTTTAAAATCGTGCATGCTATCTTAAGTAGATGCCTGCCTAAACAAATTGTACTGAAGCAACTCAATGGGAAGATGTAAATATGGACAAACCAACCAAGAGCCTGCAGATGCACAATTTAAAACTTACCATATTTAATCAGAAGAGTTGTGTGATAAACTTCAGGCGACCCGTGGTTGATTGGCTTGACTGTACACATGTACTGCCCACTATCACTTGGGTTTACTTCCTTAATTTCCAGTCCTCCATCCCTTGTGATGTTGACTCTCTCTTGTCCAACTTGAGTGCGTCCTTCATTGTTCATACCAGCAATCCAAACCCATTTAGTGTCTTTCTGGTCACATCTTCTTGATGTGCAAAATGACCATTTAATGTTGACAAATGTCCCATCTCTCCTAACCACGTCTTGTAACGTAGGACAGGTCATAGTAACATTTTCGTTTTCGTGCGACGAGGCCTTGCTGTCACTGAATGCCACTATAAAGCAAACAGATGGTTTGAAAGTGATTTTTAGTTTGAGTGAATTGAGATAATCAATTTGAAAGTGATTTTATGCTTGTTGCTAAATTAGCTAAATGCATGATTTAGTCTATATAGATAGTAAAATAAATACCCAGATTTGTGCGATTTTTGTCATTGACAAAGTTGAAAATGATCTGAGCTTATTAAAAATGAAACAAATAAATGATAGAAAATTGCCGGACTGGACAGATTAGGATGCCGAACTTCCAGGGACATGAAATAACCATAACTGGCTTACAACGTTCTTTAGGCGTCTCTAATTAAAATACATGTACCTAGAACATTCCATCAGCATGTCTTGTCAACGACGATAGTCTGTGGAATTTTCATATGACCCCAAAGGGGAAAAAAAAAAACAAAATGGATAATAATAGTTTATATAATTATGTGATGTCAAATACTACAAGCGAAGAGAAAAATAAACTTAAGTAAAATCTATCCAAGAACCAATTTTAAATAATGCTTGTCATTGAAATGATTTTCTAGTCAGGTAAGACACTCTTTTCAGTTTTTCTTAGGCTTAATTTCCAGTCGATCCATTTTACCATGTTTAAGGTCTTATTTGAGGAGTATCAGTACAGCTAAGCAGGAATTTTTGAATGAGGAAAATAATTCATGTGAGACGAACAGATTGAAATAAAAATTATCGCAAAATGTACCTGCAATTAAGAGCCAAAGACCCACACTTAAGAAGGCTTCATGATTTGACTGCTTTTGAACATATGTGACCTTCCATAGGAAAACACGTCTTATTGAAAACAGTGTTTTTGGGGCGTTTGAAACGCCTCACAAACAGGGTTTGACAGCGTTTCAAACGCTTCACAAACTCTTTTCAAATGCTTTGCAAACCCTTCACAAACTCCTTACAAACGCTTGGAAAACCATTTCAAACACTTTTCAAACCCTTTGCAAACGCTTGTCAAACGGTTTGCAAAGCGTTTCAAACGCTTCTCAAACCTTTTGCAAACGTTTCACAAACCCGTTTCGCAAACCCTTTACAAATGCTTTGCAAACACTTTTCAAACCCTTCTCTTGAAAGCCAGCGGAACCAGACCGCAAGGAATTAAACGCGCTCAGCTATGATTAGTTTTCACTATAAAGTAGCGTGCGATGTCAGTTTGTGTTTTGGTCGCCTTTGTTTACGATTTATTTTAGTTGATTTGACGTGAATGAAAACAACTTCTCGTCAGTCACACAAGGAAATGTTCAAAGTATTTTCTCACAGACACAACGAGAAACATAAAAGATGAATTTTAAATCTTACATCTTAAGCCTTATTTGAGCATTCGTCAAAATTTCGATCCAAACATTGGGCGGCGAACACAAACAACCGACAAGACAAAATTTGCTACGCTTAGCTAGCGGTCAATAACAGACTGACTGCAAGGTTAAATGCAATACGCGATTTATTCAAAAACAAGTCACTAGTGCTGTACAATTAGGCTAGCCCATACTAGTCATTCTATACCTCACGGTTTTTCTGGCTTTCATTCATGTTCAAAGATAACTTTTTTATGCGTCGATCACTATACATGTACTTATGTCGGTGGAGGTTGAGTCAACAAAAAGGACAAAAAGACGCTGCGTACTAACTTCTATTTCTTTTGATTCGCCACAGTGTTGTGATGTTTCTTTAATTTAGTTTGCATCGTTTATTAATGCAATATTAAGCATGTTCTGTTGTTCAAGCAGATTAACAGCGAGCTTTTGTCAATATTGATTGTTTATTGGAGAATTTATGATAATCTGAGATTCCTTTGTCAAAATTATAAAGTCCCATAATGAAGACCACTCTGAAAATATCGCAAAAAAGAGTACAATTATATTGATTGTGGAGAGGCATTCCATACAAAAGTATTATTCGATCAATGTCTGATTGCAATCACAGCAGTATGCAAAACAACACTGAACAAAAAAATTACAATTCGGCTTTTTAGAATATTGGCAGCTGTCAGTTTAAAAATTATTACTTATTTTGTTGATTTGTAGAGCTGGTTGAACCAAGAGCAATTGTTTGCTTTCGTATTAGGGGGGACCCCAGATGAAAATGTTATGAAAAGAGGCAATGCTTGTATCTGCTCGCAGACTGAGGATTAATTGTATTGAGCATATATTGGCGCTTTTAGAAACACAACACTGGCTAACCGAGAGGCAACAAGAATTCTCAAGTTATGACAATTAGAGTCTGTGGAAGATCTATGATTATACTCACTGAAGAAGCGACGCAGTTAAAAGGTAACGGGTGTCCATTTGCTGTCCCCGTTTCTTTGCCAGTCGCTTTGGAAACAAGATGTGTGCGCTCCATTGGACATTGCCTAAACGGCGGCACACGTCAGTTTTAATCTTATTTGTTGTCACGCGCATTCAGCATGACACGGGGAGCATGCGCGTCACCAAAGAGTTCAGACGTGTTCTGTGAGCAGCAGGTTTTCCCGTCCTCAAATTCAACTCAGGATAGTTATGTGACTACTCTTCTAATAAAAGGTGGCAGCTTTTATGACAGGCAAGGAAAAGAAGCTCATCCAGCGCGGCAAACACAAAAGAGGTGAGAGGGGTTCAAGTGAAGAAGGAAACAGCGCCGCCAAGACGCAGAATATGGCAGCTTGCGAGGCGACCCCAAATAACAACAAGGTTGAAGATGTTTTCGAACAGAGCGAAGAGGAAGAGACAAGCCTTAATGAGTTAAAAACTTTGCTAGAAGGAGTCCAGCAAACGCTTCTGGAAATGCGCACCGAGAACCACAAATGGCGGCTGAAATCACGGAGCTGAAGTGTTCCATCAAGAAGCATTCAATGGAAATAAGCTCTTTAAAGGCAGCTTTGGAAAAGGAGCATAATGAAAATGTGGAGTTAAAAAAGTCATTAAACATTAGTTAAGAATAAAATTCGACACCCACGAGTGTGAAATCAACAAGCTGTACGGTCAACAAGATGATATTGAACAGTATACACGTAAACATTCGCTTGAAATACACGGTATCCCTGAAAATCTCTATACATCAACAGATCACGCGGTCATAAAGCTTGGCGAGCCACTAGACGCTCCTATTGTGAAAGAAGAAATTGATATCTCACACAAATTGTACAATGATAAAAACCAACCGAAGAGTATTATAGTTCAATTTATCAGCTACAAAAAGAAGGCCCTGCTTTATAGCAAGCGAACTGAACTGAAAGTGCTACTGCGACCAAAAATCAATTCTACTTTTTCTTCGTATTTCAAAACTATGTAACTGAACCACTAAGTGACCGAAGTTTTAAGCCTTCATTTAAAAAAGAAATCTGTTTATTTTCACTGAAATTACCAACTTTAAAATCTTGAGAGAGCTGGATCGAGAATGAGATGACGTCAGACTCACTAGTTTAAAAATGCAATGCGTGTGTACGTGCTTAAATTAATATGCAGCACGGGAGTTTCGAACTTTCAGACTTTTAAACTCGTGCTTTGCATGTACAATAAGCTGCGTTTACACGCTGCAATTTTAAGCCAGTGAGTCTTTGACATCATCTTATCCTCAATCCAACCCTCTGAAGTCCAATCAGTCAGTTTTGAACGTGAACAATGGCGGACTGTGAAATCCTAAACTTGTACTCAAAGAAAACAGCCTTTGGATAAAATTTGAAGCTTAAGATTTTGCCAGTGAGGTGTCAACAAACACGCTTTTAAAATCCGAGGGAAAAAGAGAAGTGAATTTTTTGATCACAGTAGCACTTGAAGAACGTAAAGATCTCAGAACTGTTCTCCACCCTCTCTGTTGCTGATGTTGCACAATCCACGCGAATTTTCATCAATGAAAATTTAACTCAGTACAGGAGAAAGATCATGAAAAAAGCTAACCAGATGAAGAGAGAGGGAACGATTCAAAGCGCCTGGTCTTTTGACGGTAAACTTTACGTTAAAACATCTCCAAGTGGTACTCCCACAAGAATTTACTGTGAAGAAGACCTGGACAATCTATAACTCTATTGGTAAGTCACCTATGTCGCTACGGTAATTTCACCAGCATCTCGACTCTAATCAACCAAAAATCAGTGAGGATAGGAAATGCTAAATACAGTGTAACTCTTCTGGGCTGCATGCAAACAGTTTACATCGTTGTAAATATGTTCCGTGATTCTATTTTCTGTTTGTTGTATTATGTTTTTGATTACACATGTGACTAAGTGATAACTTCTTACTTTATAACTCCCTTTGCTATGGTGCTTTTTACAAGGTCAAATCATGATTGTACTAGGCAAATGTAACGTTATTTCTCTAAATGTTAGAGGTTTAAGAAATCGTGTAAAAAGGAGAAGCATTTTCTGTTTTTAAAAGATCAAAAATGTGATGTATTTTTTCTACAAGAGACGTAGTCTGAACTGAATGATGAAAATATTTGGAAACGTGA
>JAHPZR010050613.1:10000-13557 GCA_019787425.1 Platygyra sinensis | reverse complement strand
ATTAACAAATCTTCCTATCATAAATCTAAAAATAGTTACATTTAAATGAGTAAAAGATAATTACAAATATATATAGTATAATTTCAGAGCTGAACAAAACGTTCCAGCAATCTGATTGGTCGAGTGGTTCTTTATATGACACTTTATAACATAGATAGGACCCTGCGCGCGCTCTGATTGGTCAAAAACCTATGTTTTATCAGAGTATAAAACATAGAAAAAGTGTGTTTTATCATAAAGCAAATGAAGAAGCCTAAGCCGTGTATTACACAGTGATAAAACACTCCAGTCATTTGAGAACACTCGAGAAATGTAGAAAACACGTGCCTGTGGCTCGTGTTTTCTACATTTCCCTTGTGTTCTCAAATGCCTGTCGTGTTTTATCGCAGTGTAATACACGGCTTAGGCTTCTTTATTTGTTAAATATAAGCCGCTCCAGGTGGTTTATTTAACATTTTTGAGGCCTGGCTACCAAGCATGCCACCTTTGCTATCTCGGCAAGTAAACAAGGCGGGCAGTTGGTGAATGAATTTTTCATCTATTCGGAAGTCATCACTTTAAGTCCGGGATTTTTGCTGTCATCTTTGGACCAAAAATCCTGGGAACGATTGACCGAAATCTATTTTTCTCCAAGCTAAAGCTACTCATTTTGAGACAATGATGACAACTGTGGATGAAGTCAACAGCGATAAAACAGAGGTACCGGAAGAATTTATTTTTCGTAGTGTTTTGCTTGATTGTTTTACTGCCGAACTCGATGAGTAAACTGATTCACAATCAATGTGAGCTTACATGTAAGCTTCTTATTAAGACTATAATATTATAGATGCGTATGTTTATGCAAACGAACAATTGGGTCCCTGTTTTTATGGTTTTAGTCCGTAATTATCTGTTGTTCAGGTCTGAAATTATACTAAAACAATTATTTGCTTTAGGCTCGGTCAATATTGCCAAATAATTGTTAAATATAGAAATACTAAGTTAACTGAAATGATTCCTTAAATAAAAATGTCTTAATTTAAGTCTTAAAAGATTCTATGTTCATTTCTTTGCACACAGACCTTGGCAGCGTATTCCAATTAGGAAAGGAGCAGCTACCTAGAAAGCTCTGTCTCCCATTGTTTTCTTTGTTTTTCGCACTTGGTCTTTTCCAGCAAACGACCATTGTTGTTTTGCCTTATCAGGTATCCAAACCTACTTCATGGCCGTGGTTTTCTTTGTTTAAATTTGACGAACTATTTATGAGTTTAAGAATTGTCAGAGCCATAACTATAAACAGTAAGTCAGGCTAATCACAGTTTAAGTCTGCACTTTTGTTGGCCTGAATATCACTTGGATTAGCCTGAATAATGCTCCTGTTAGTTGGATAGCTTGCAAACTGATTTACCTCTCATTGATGGAAATGGCAGCACGATTCAGGTAAAAAATCTTCAGTCTGCAGTCTGCATTTTACTCCTGATCTACAGTCTGCATTTTACCCTCAGTCTCCATTTTACCCCAGTCTGCAGTCTGTGGTTTACACTGACCAAATTTGACAGGTCGAGAAAGCAGGGCAGTGGTGGTTGTGGGGTTGATGGAGGACAGGGTGATGATATGGGGAAGGGGCCTTTTTACCATGTTTGTTGCTTGTTATTGTCAATAAAACATAAATTGAGTGATTAGTTGCACAAAAAAATGCTAGTTATTGACTTCCATGGGAGTTTAAAGGAGAGCGTTCAACCTGTATATAATGGGCACCTGGCCATTTCCCAATGGTGACGGTTATATACAGGTTACACTGTAGCAAGCAGGCATATAACTCACAAAAATTGTTTCCAGTAGGTCTATGATCAGTATGTCACTGTATATTTTATACCTCCATGAGTCACATCAGGGCATCAGGCTAGATCAAATTGCATTGGAAATGCTACCAGAAGTGTATCGCTCCAATTCTGTTTACTTAGGTGTGGAATTCTTTTTTATTTTAATTTATACTAGATACTACATGCACTGCTAATTGTACAATGTTTGACATTTTTTTGTTGATTTCTTTTGCCAGCTACCAAGTGTGCAACTAGCTTGAGACTTTTGTCTGAGCCTTGTAGGATGTTTATATTTTGCCTCATGCTTAATGCATATTTCATTCTGAAGAAGTAATAATTACATACACATAATTATTTAAGGCTTCAGTTCACCATCTACATGTAAAAGACAGCTATGGGATATAATTTCATGTCTTGCAGGACATAATCTGTTCATATTTGCATCCTGAGGAATTAAGAAAGACTGAAAAGAAAACTTGTTTGCATCAAAACTGCATTCAGCAAGCAAATTTTAATTTCTTCTATTTCTTTTTTTTGAATAGCTGAAGACCAAATACCTCAAGACAAGACAAGAGGAGGATATTATCCATTAGCTAATATAATATTATTGTAGGTTAATGATTTTATTGCAATCCAGGACCAGGTAAACGGTTGTGTTCCTATGCAATGATCAAATCAAAACTTAACCAGGGTCCTTCAAGGGACTCCCCCAAACGGCATCCCTGCGGGGTACCCCCAAGTAATCAAAAATAGGAATCGTCAAATTTTAGGGTGGGAGAATTGAAAATGCACCATTATTACAGGTTACCACAGGTCAGGATCCAAAGTAATCGGAGAAATTTTAGTTTTCAAGATCAGGGAAATTGAGAACATACATGTAAATTGAGAAAATGGGTAGGTTCCATTTTGTAGACCTTGAACAAAAACAGTTAGACCATACTACTGGCCTGGCAACTCTGTTAAATGTAAATCCTACATGTATATACACTGTACAATGTAGTACAACACACTTTTGATGGTACACCGTGACTGACCAGCAGACTAACTTAGAACGGTCACTACTCCACTTCTGCTAACAACTACTCACACCATGCAAACAGCAGTCACTAGCAGGAACAGAATTTCTTGACCTCAGTGGAACCCTTAACTTTAAATCCAAGGAAAGGAAAGTGAGGGATTTCCCAGGTTTCCCCAGGTTAAGGAAGTTTTGATTTGATCATTGCATTCTGTGATGTAAACCAAGTTCTGCTCTAAATTTTGAAATACCACAGACATGCTTTCTTGAAAATAATGTAAATTGTACTGGCACAACAGCAATTGAAGGTAATATTTTTGTAAAGTGGATAACATTTCTTTCGGTTGAATTCTACGTTATGTGGCTACTGTATTTCCTCCTTGAAACTTCTGTGAGAGCTCCTGATTTTTTGCTCATACATGACATGCATGAACGGGAAGCTTTTTGGAAGAAGGGCTTGCATGTAATAGTTTTTGCCTCACCTCAGACTTTAAGCTGGAGGGTGAAACTGCAAATTTTTAGTTTAAAAAAGAGATTTGGAGAGACTTCTTTATTAGAATGCAGATTCAATAAAATCAGTACTACCAATTATTAAAAGTTTTGGTATTAAATTAAACAACTAGATGATCTGTATTTATCATTGACAGTGAGATACTACCAGGAAATTTTGTATTTTTTTAAACAATTGGGAGGGCTTTAAACTATAGGCTTGAAATAGGTTTAAGCTGATGATTCACTGC
>JAHPZR010050613.1:0-7500 GCA_019787425.1 Platygyra sinensis | reverse complement strand
ATGAGGCTCTCAGAACCACAAAGATGCACTACTTGAGGGTATAGCTGTCTCTACATTTCGATACAATACTTGTATAATTTCCAAGTCATATTTATAGATTCTCTTGAAATATTGCAAATTATTTGTTACAAATTATGTGAAAATTTACGAATATTAAGAAAAGTTTTCAAAGTGAACCTAATTTTCTGGAGTATTTAGCCGTCTCCAAACTTGGATACAATAACTTATTTAACATGTAATTCATGTTACAAATGCATCCAGTCATTGTTTTTTAATCCAGTTTGTAGTGCGTCTTTGCGTTTAATTCCTTATTTCATTGCTGTATTTGTAAGGCACAACATGTGCTTGGTTGCTCAGTCCTTTTTGGGATTTTTTTTTCGTTGCTAACGTTTTTTAACGTTTACTGTTTTTCGTCAAACAAAAATTTCACTGCCGAGATGCGCGCAGTTTTATAGAATTGACATTTTTGTGCGTGGAAATTTTTGTTGCAGGGTTTGCTGTTGTTGTTGTTTTTAATATAACAGAATCTTATTTCACAAATTCTAGGGGGGTTTCAATCGCCCGTGCTACAATTTCAGGACAGCCCAATGGGAGTTTATGATGTTACGAATTTTTTTGCCTGTAAATTGTTTTGATTTCTGTTACACGCTTACGTAAAGGCATTCTGTGACAGTTACGCAAACTAAGTTTGAATAGGGAATGGTAAACTTATTCTAAGTTGAGCAACTAATTACAGTTTGTAACTCGCAAATACTACAGTGAAAATGCGATAGAGGTGCAATGAGAGCTTTATGCAGGCATTATTTTTGGTAGTGATTTTCTTAAAAGCAGAACTTGGTTTGTGTTCGGGCCCCGTTCCTCGAAAGCTCCGGAAACTTTTCGTGCCCGTAAAGCCATAGCAAAATCTCAAACATGATGATTACAGAGCCTTCATGTTCACATATTCTTGAAGTGCACCTAAACCCCAAATATTTTTTTTGCTTAAATAAATCTTTGCACCTGTTCGAAACACACTTCGCCTTTTTGAACTTGATCTTGACTTTCTTATAGGCTATAAAAGTTATGAAATCTAGCCATCAGCTGTTCCACGACCAAGCCAGTAAGGGGCATGGGTCTAGTCCTGGTTTGACGTCACAAACTTCTTTGCATGCATGTTTACAAAGGCTTACTGCGATGCAAATCAGTTTGTGATGTAAAACCAGGTCTAGACCCATGCCCGTTACTGGCTCGGTCATGTAACTGATGATGGCTAGATCTCGTAACTTTTACAGCCTATAAGAAAGTCAAGATTAAGTTCAAAAAGGCGAAGTGCGTTTCGAACAGGTACAATGATTTATTGAAGCGAAAAAATTATTTTGGTTTTAGGTGTAGTTTAATATGAACAGAGGTTTCCTTCATACAAGAAGTTTCAGGCATATACACTTCTCCGTTTTTAGAAACAGATGAACTAAAAATGGCTTTACTGGCCCGAAAAGTTTTCGGGCCGTTCGAGAAACGAGCCCCAGGACTGAATCTGTAATCTTTCACGCAACAAGACTTTGAAGGCGGCGTGACGAGTACATAGTGTCGTTTAGGATACCGTGTAACGGAAGAACGTCTGTAAAACAGTTACTACAGCGGCTAGAGAAAGTTGGAAGTTTGTTCTACTTTCTGTAACCGTTGAAGCGACTTGTTTTGCAAGCGTTGTCCGTTACACGTTGTGTTACACGACTTAATAGGGACCTTTAGATTGGACTACGAGAACGAATTTCGAATTTCAAGCAAGTGACGTTTGCGGAGCCCTCGTTCTTCATGTTGGTTTTAGGTAGAAAGTAGCTCAAGGGATGAAACGGGTATGTGTTGTGATAATGTCAAGCCTGAAACTGGAATTGAAAAGTCTCACTCGATCTCGTAGCCCAATCTAACGCTCCCTATTTGTGAAACTCGTCACGCCGTTTTTGAGGAGTTTGCGACACACGTTGCGTGACAGATTACATTGTATATTGGGACTTAGTTATGGACACAAGTGTTTACCTGGTTAGTTATGATGGATGGATTGCTGGTAAAAACGACAAAACACAAACTGTTCCTTTGTCTCTTTATTTGTATTATCATTGTGTTAAAAAAATAAAATCTAGCCAATCTTGTCCCTGCTTGTTGGGTTGTTTTCACTCTACTCTGAGTTTAAGTGTTTCTTTTGTTCCTGATTAATATTCCAACTTTAAAATCCTGGTTTGTTTATCTGATCCGCCATCTTTGATGTCGACACTTGACCACTTCAATGATCTGGCCGTTTGCTCTCAAGTGGAGATGGCACAATAAGGGAGGTGAGAGTTTGCTCCCCGTGCCTCCTTGGTTTCACTTAACTACGTCATAATACCACACTACTTGATTTTGAATTTTTATTAGCTTTGAATGGTGAAATTTTGGATGCTTGCTCCAAGCACTGTGTCTAGAAATTTCCTTTGGAAGGACAAGAAAAACGGAAGAGCTAAAGTACAGGTCACATTTAGTAATTTCCATGGATGCCAAGAAAAGAATCGAACGCAAAAAATCATTGATTTGACTTCCCGACCAAACCACCTGCCAACTGTCCTCCCACAAACTTCACCAAAAGAACACTAGTCATTTGAAACTCTACCATTCAAGCTGATAAAAGTTTAGGAATTTTCGCTTATGTTTAAATATGATTAAAGTTAAAGCGATAAAAGATTAGTAATTTCTTCTCAGGTTTAAATACTAGTGCGAAAGCAAACAGGCGGTTGTTGTCCGTTAGCATCACCTAGAACAGGCCATATTTGTATTCCCGGTATAGGAGTGGCACTAGCATGCAACTGAGGCTAATGCGGGGAGTCTTTTCAAATGCAAATGTAATTCAGCTCATAATTATAATGAGCCTCGATTGTAAGCTAGTTCCAGTCCAATACCGGGAATACAAATATAGTCAATTGCGTTAAGTTTGTTTTGATATTAATCTTAGTTATTTAAAATCGTGTAAGTCTTATTTATTTGTGCCCAAAATCGAACTGTTTCTTGATTAATCTTATTAAATATTCCCATTTTAAATAGTCTAAATAAGCAAACATGGTGAAATTTTAAAACTTTTTTTGTTCTTGTTAATCTTGGCTTTGAATAAAATTGAATAACGAAGGATCCTTGAAAACATAGGGCAGATAGTCGGAAGAGTCGACGTAGACCGAGCGGTAAAATCGACCCGACGAAAGGTTTTACCGCTTGGTTTACTTCGTCTCGTCACGACCAACGGCCGCTACATCCCCAAAGTTTAGCAAATATTAGAAAAAATACGACGAGAAACGTCTTTTGGATTTGGTTTGCTTATAACGTCGAGATGCACGATTGACCTACGAAATAAAAAAAAAACAACGAAATATATGTTTCGTTTTAGAAGTTAAATTTATAGGGAAAAAAATTGAAAATTAACTTAAATTAATATACTTGGTCGAAAATCAAAAATACAGCTTTCGCCAATTCTAAAGTCACAAATTTTGGAAATCAAAATGAACAATTGGCCTAAGTGAGAAAAAATTAAATATCTACTTCAAGATTACGAATATTTTTAATTACAAAAAAAATGTTTTCCAGGTGAGTTAAGCGTTCTGGAAGTCGAATGAACAATTGACCCACGTTTTGAAAATTTAAATATATGTTTAGTAGCTAAGATTAAAATTTTTCCTTTATAAGCGTTATTTGTATCATCACGCAACTCTCCGGGAGGAAGTGTTGCGTGACAACTGAAGTAACTCAGAGGTGCAAGCTGCTGACTTCTTTTAGGTTACTGTAGTTCATACGAAAAAAGCTTAAGTTGTCAATTAAAATAATTGCAATTCATATTTTAAGTTGTTCATCCTCTTAATTTTTCTTCGAAGTGTGGAATGATGCTGTTAACAAATTCTGTTGTTAAGATAAATGTGACTAATTTATTTTAATTCGATACCTAATTTGTTTTTATCTTTAGAATTTAAACAAAAGAAAAATTATCGTTATTATTTTAATTAAGAAAAGCCCTAAACGAGAATCAGCTCTTTCAGAAAAATCCCAGATGACTGTCGCTCAATCTGGTGTCGCTTGCAAAATTCCAGTCAAGCCAGATCAAAGACCTTCATTGTTCAAAACTAACCCCAATATCCTGGAAATGTACAACCCATGACCTGCACTAAAGCACTACTGTTTTACGTCCTCAGCAACAGAAAATTCCCAGACACACTGATTGAAAACAAACATCTTTGAAGCCAATTGGAATAAAGGTGTGGTATTCTGACGTAGTCAAGTAAAGCCGAAAAGACATGAAAAACAAACTCTCACATTTCCTCAAGATGCCTTGTCCACTTGAAAGCAAACGGCCACATCATCAAAGTGTCCAAGTGCCTCCATCAATAATGAGTGGAAGAGATAAACTCACCAGGATTTCTCAGTTGGAATATTGTAGAGGAACGTCAGAAACACCGTTCTCAGAGCAAGAGTTTCCACAACCCTGCAGGGACATCGATCGGCTAGATTTAAATCTGACCATTTGTGTTGTGTGCGGGTGTCTGGGTCATCTCAGCTCCTGAAAATAATCTAAAGTATACTAAGTTCAGTAGATAATATCAAATCCAGAATAACTAAATTTAACAAGCTCATTAGCACAGTAAAAAACCTATTCACTTGAGTACCCCAAAACTAATATACCCTAACTAATTCTGCTATTTAAATGATACTTAACCAGTGTTATACAGATAAACCTAACTGAACCTTAAGACTTTTTTGGATTAAAAATTAGTATAGGTAATTATGGCAAGCCAAGCATGACAAAAGTGGGTTGAGTTGAAAATCACCTATCGAGTCTCAGTGATCGATGTGTGAGAATGAGAAATCACTGTGCGAGATTGGAAAATCACTACGTGAGATTAGAAAATTACTGTATGAGAAATTAAAATTGCTATACGAGAATAAAAAGATGTCATGCGAGATCATAAGTACCAATCGAGAATGAAAAACTGCCATGCGAGATTGAAATTAGCTGTTGAGAATGAAAAATCGTTGTGTGAGAAAAAGAAATCACCATTCGAGATTATCGATTGGTTTTTTTCTGAGCCGGTGATGCATAACCAGTCAGCGGAGAGTATTTTGGCGGTCAGTATAAAACATTGCCGGATTTCATACGTCGGGGGCCTGGGTACAATCGGTGTATTATGGGATTAACAACACAAGACCCATATATTCAGAAAGAGCACACCGAGCTTTACAAAATCTTTAAGTTTCGTGTTAATTGGGCCAGTATTGAACAAGATACAGCCATTCAAAAACTTTAAAATTTGCAAAGAAATGTATGGCCTTCTGGACAAGTGTCCGGAAAATGTGTGGATTTCCGGACAAGTGTCCGGCAATCCATACATTTGTTACTAAATTTTTACGTTTTTGAATGGCTGTATCTTGTTCAATATTGGCGCAATTTACACGAAACTTAAGGATTCTGTAAAGCTCGGTGTGCTCTTTCTGAACATATGGGTCTTGTGTTGTTAATCCCATAATACACCGATTGTACCCAGGCCCTCACGGTATGAAATCCGGCAATGGACTGACAGAGCGCAAAAACGGCTGGACATGCGCAGTATGAATTACGCATTCACCCGCCATCACTCCCGCCATTCCATTTTCAAAATGGCGGACGACGAATAAAAAACAAACACGTCATTGGAAAAGCCAGAGGGCCGCTGATCCTCTCACTGTACTTTTGCGGTCACGTTAAAAACAAGTGCCATCATTCGAGGAGTTGTTGTGGTTGTTTGTGGAGGAATCGGCTAAACGATCCTGTCAAAATCAGCTGCTAATTGTGGCAAATTTTGGGGCCAAAGGTATCGCTTTTTGCTTTGTGTCAGGAAAGGTTTATGCCTTTTCGTAAGCTCGCCGCTAACTCAATAAGCTCAAGAAAGGTAAATGTTTGAGATTAGTACTTTTTTCCAAAAGGGCTTAACTGCTGAATACCCCTCCACTCCAAAAGAGATCTCGAAAAGTGCGGCTACGCGGGGTGTAGACAAAACGTGGGGTAGGCCATGGCCTACGCCATGGCCTACGCCATGGCCTACGCCATGGCCTAGGCCATGGCCTAGGCCATGGCCTACCCTGTGGCCTACTCTATGGCCTACCGGTGGTCAAATTTAAAAAAAAAAACGCAGAGCATCGCCGCAAATCATTGAACGTTAGGACTGTCTCACCAACGAGTTTCTTCTGCTGTTTTGGCGGCCACGGTTTGATCAGTATTAACCTACTGATAGAATAAGGAATGGAGGAGCAGGCTGCCGGATAAACTCAACCTTGGGCAAACATCATCACTACTAGTGTGACCATCGCGTGACAGTAAGAAAAACCAGCAGTCGTTGTGGACTCGGTTCCAGTTTCGTTTGGAAACCCCGCTTTTCTCACGCGGAAGATGTCTGAGGACGGCTCGGACGTGAGGTATGTAAAAAAAAACCTATTTCTGTTTTAACGAGGGTGAAATAATTTAGTAAGTCTAAACCCGCCGGCAGTGTCTACGATATTAAACAAATTTCGTTTGAAGCTTTCAAATACTGAAACAGTTTTGCGCTTCCATCGCTTCGGTCGTCCGTAACTATGGTCCGAGTATAAATGTTAATTCTCACACACTTTTGAAATGAAAAACTGATTTTGTTGAATTCCTTGCTATTTCGCCGAAACGGTAATTCTGGAAAGTTTGGCTGAAGTGCTTTTCTCTTTCCGCGAATCGACATAATCAAATGCACAAAGTATCGTGGGAACACTGAGCAGAGTGATTGGTTGTAACTTATTTGCATATTTTTGAGCAAATACTGAACACTTCTACCGGGTTACATTTACGGCAATGCTCTGCTTTCTTTTTTCTTTTTTTTTTTTTTTAATTTGACCACCGGTAGGCCATAGAGTAGGCCACAGGGTAGGCCATGGCGTAGGCCATGGCCTACCCCACGTTTTGTCTACACCCGGCTACGCGGCTACGCAGTCACTGCGTAGCCACGTAGCCGCGTAGCCACTTCTTTCCTTACTAACTTATTTTGAAGGGGAGGGGTGGTCTTCACAACTGCGTAGCCACGTAGCCGCGTAGCCACTTTTTTCCCTACTAACATATACCAAGGGGAAGGGAAGGTCTTGACTACTGCGTAGCCGCGTAGCCGCGTAGCCGCGTAGCCAACACCAGACAAGTATGACATACATGTATTTCTCGTTCTTAAAGCGTTAGCGGGAGACAACTGCGTATCCATGTAGCCAGCTTTTTCAGGGGTATAACTTCAGATGGAGGGGTATTCAGCAGTTACTCCATATAACATATCAAATATGACTTTTTTTTCGTTTCTATGAAAATTTTTAAATCCCGTTTAAAGGAGGGCTTTTGCCGAGACGCTTTTAGAAGGGGAGCTAAGGTTCTTGCGAATTGCCTGCCGTGACCTGCCAAGACTGCGGTTCAGTGAGCAGTTCAATCACCGCATATCCATTGAGTTTTCGTAAAATTACGTTGTTTGCCATTTG
>JAHPZR010050612.1:35000-41956 GCA_019787425.1 Platygyra sinensis | reverse complement strand
GATCAAACTCCTGCCAGGCCAGTTGAATCAGCGCCATGAACAGCGACAACAACCACCACGGAACTTACCAAGATGACAACTCTCCTCTTGGTTACAATGAGCATATATCTGAACGGGTAAATAACAGACACGTATCTCTCCGCCTGTGATTATCAGGATATGAAAAATAGTGGACACGGCAATAAACCTGTACACTGCAGCTGAGGTGATACACAGGCCGGAGAAGTTCTTGTAACCTACTAATGCATTGCACGCAGTATTCATAGGGATACCGAGAAGGCCCATCTATAGATGGGCCTTCTCGGTATCCCTATGAATACTGCGTGCAATGCATTAGTAGGTTACAAGAACTTCTCCGGCCTGTGTATCACCTCAGCTGCAGTGTACAGGTTTATTGCCGTGTCCACTATTTTTCATATCCTGATAATCACAGGCGGAGAGATACGTGTCTGTTATTTACCCGTTCAGATATATGCTCATTGTAACCAAGAGGAGAGTTGTCATCTTGGTAAGTTCCGTGGTGGTTGTTGTCGCTGTTCATGGCGCTGATTCAACTGGCCTGGCAGGAGTTTGATCATTTCACCTTTTGAAAAGTTAATGGGTTAAACGGAAATATATCTCTTTCAGTGTCAAAAATTTATATTGTGTGTGATTGCGCTTTTCTAGCTTGAGTGATAGACTTAGAATCTGCCTCAGTATTAAGTCTGTTTAATTTCCTTGTGAAACAATAGCGGTGTTCAAAAAATTTCACAGCCTTACGTTTCCATTATCTTATCGCTCTTAAAAGCCACTTCATTTTACGGAACACTTTTTGACAATACTTTATTGCAGCAAAATAAAAGTTTCCATTTTTAAAAGATAATATAGTTCAAACTCCGTCAGTTTTTGAAACAGTAAAAATGAAATCGTCGATACAGTGGTTTAGCTCGATAGGTGGTCAACCTCAATCGTGACCAAAGCAATATTAATTTCTGAAATTCGAGGTCAAACGTGACACATAAATCGAACTTGAGTAAAATTAAATAAGTGAAATGAAAAAGCCAATTTCAAATGTTACAATTTATAATCACCCGCTGAACGGAGATTTAGTTGAATCGTAAATCGCTTTCGAATGCAAATAATTTTCTGACAATCATTTTCCAACTCGGTACAAATTATAGACGTAGTTCTTTGATGATGCCTCCTGTCTGGTAACCACAGACTGTGCCGCTTTACATAAAAGAGTGTCTTGTAAAATATTGCTAAGTGACAAGACAATGGATTTACAGATCAACAGTTGCTCAAGTAAGCTTAATAGATTTTCCAGAAAATCAACGTCAGCCAAACACGGTGCAGGTAATGGAGTAAATCAACACCGCCGTTGACATTAAGGTTCATGTGAATTCATGTGCGCATTTTTGATCGAACCCAGGCTTCTCGGGTCCTTCATGTCAGATTTCGTCAATAAAACAATTAGCCTGCGTGGCAGGCGTCCGAAGGGGAGGGAAAGGGGAAAGACGAGCGCATGAAGCGTCAGAACAGACGCGTGAGGATCGCGGTAGTTCCTTCTTCCTCCGATCCCGCGCTCAATTTGACTTTCCTCACTCCTTTTCTACGGCCTGCCACGCAGGCTATAAAACAATAAGCACTTATTACTGGCCCCGCGGGAAACAGTGCGTTTTGTTTCCCGGAGACCCTCAATGTTCGCTGAGAGGAACATTGAGGTCCCAACTCAAAAGTACGAAAAATTGCGAAGAAATCGTTTGCTTAAGCCGGCTGGCTCAAATTTGCTGCGGTTTCAAGGAGCACGACCTGATCACGTGCGAGTCGAAAGTTCAAGTTCCTGTTTCCGACATAGATCCTTTTCATAATTTATTAGGAGTTTTGTTCGCCCTAGGGAGTTAGTGAGTTTTGACCCGCGGCAAGTGACACGTGTTCTTCTAATCGGGAAACGTATTTGAGTCGGGAGGTATAACATTGAAGTTAAGTTTATGTTCGCGGCAGGAGACCATCGTTCGCGGGCATAATTACGTAAAGGCCCGGTTCATATGTCGAATTTCTGCCGTGTCGAATTCAATCCAACGAATTAAATTCGACATAATTTCGATGTCTGAATCGGCTGCCGCAATTCGGCCGCACGTTCGACTGGTCTTGTCGCATTATCCCTCAGATATCAGATGTCGAATTTCTGCCGTGTCCAATCTAATACAGCCTCATCAAACTGCAGCATTATTGTCCTCTCGTTCCATTAGCGGATAATTTTTCTCGAAAATAAAGCCCTTCGTCGCTTAGTATCTTCGTCCGCCGCCATATTGAACACTCCACGTTTAAAAATTTTCCGTTAAAATGAGCTCTGAGAAGGGCCCAAAAAATATTTACTATATAGTATCATCACTTTGGAGGACGTTGAGGAATAAAACTTGAAAAAGATGACAACAAAACAGTCTGAACAATCACGCGAGAATTTGGCGGGCTGGGGCGGGGGCGTGCCTGGCGGGCCAAAATAAAAATGCTCCATTTTAGCCCGTAAAATTCACCACAATGCCCGACCATAACTATGGCCCGACAGAGTGATAATTAATAAGTTCCATTGCAGAAATCGTGCTTTGAATTTCATTCAAATTAGTCCAGTTTAGCACGCAGAACAGTTGTTTTCACAGGCCGAGGGTAACGCGTGATGCACGAACGGCGAGCGCCGGCAGCTATTGACGGAACTTACACGAGATATCTGCGGTTTTCAGAAGTTCACTACAGGTTCTGACTCCACTGATGCTAACAAAACCATTTCCGAAATGCCTTTAGCTTTTCCAAACGAGTCCCCGGATGAAAGGCCCAGTACAAACGTGGAGTTTTGTATGTGTCGAGCCTAGTGTCACTTTTAGGTACATGTCACGTTCAACGTCTGCATTAGATACGGTCCATACGGTATTTTGGTCAAGCGGCTTGCTGTTCTATTCGAAAGTGGCAGTCGAATGAAACGGCAAAGTTCGACTTCTGTTGAGACGTCGCACTTAACTTGTGCCCACTTTAATGCATAATATAAACTATATTTTACCTCGAGGATTTTTTATCGAATTAATTGCACGCTACTAGGTTCGACTTCTCAATAAGAAGTCAAATAAGAAGATTCAAATGGGTATGATGCTCCACATATGTTAATTTAAGCTTACCGCAAAGGTACGTAAGGTAGATAAAAAACATACGTCACATTTCTACCATGTTCAATTCAATCAATTATTTGCGGTAGAAATTACCAGGTTCGATTAGATTCATACTTCGCACTTGTGTACAAGATTCAGCCAATCAGATTGCAGCGTCTACATTTTTGCGCACGAATAGCCCTTTTCACGGTTAGTTTTTCCCATTTGCATTACAATGTAATCCAACGTGGATGCGAGGCAATTTCGGGCTAAAACTGCAAAACAGCCCGAAATTGCCTCGCATACATGCTAAATTTTATTGTAATGCAAATGAGCAAAGGTAACCGTGAAAAGGGCTATTCCACAAGAATTTTGTCGTTCTGTTGTTTTTAGCGGTTTCCATGTCCAGGCAGGCGCTGCTTGTGGCAAAGTTAGAAAAGCTACTCCATCCATTGCGTGCAAGTGCACTGAGTGTAAGACGATCATACACAAAACGAAATTTTAACGTTATTACTACCGTTAATATTATTATTACAGATGCCACCGCGACGCCTGACGCAATTCACGCATTTAAGAAACGAGAGGAAAGAAGCCAACAAGTTATCCAGACGTCTAAAGGCAAATTTCTCTCGTTCATATTAATCTTCTCAGTGCACGATATGAGGTAATGGAAAGGATATGAGATTTTCCGTCAACAACGTTTAGAGATTACTCGGGAAATTCCTTGTAGGACATTAATACGACCTCCATGAGTCTTTTAGTGCGGCTATATATACAGGTATACACAAAAAACTATCATTGCATTCATTCTAAAACACTACTGGCTGCTTGAAACAATGTCAAGGAGGTAATCAACGAGGAAACTCGGCCTCACTAATTAACGACCAGACTTTTACAACGTCCTCAATAGTGGCTCTTCTTTCTGGAAGGTTTCGCACGAGAAATTTGAGCGTCACGGAGATTTTTCTCGCTGCTAACTCGACTTTTGCAACTAGATTTGTGAGCAACAATGGCCCGTCCACACTTCGCTGGGGGAACCTGAAAACAGAGGTTTCACTCTGAAAACGAATCAAATGTTTTCCGTCCACACTTCGCAGGAGGAATTTGAAAACGGAAGTTTCACTCCGCTGAAAACGTATCAAATGATTTCCGTCCCGGCTCTTCGCCGGGGAAATTTGTAAACGGAGGTTTCACTCTGAAAACGCATGAAATGATTCCCGTCCACACACACACACACACACACACGGATACCCTGGGTGCCAGAGGTCTCTTTCTCGTTGGGGGCGACAGAATTGAGCGGCGAAGGCGAGTCGCGAAGCGGCGACCAGCACTCGGCCTCGCTATGCTCCTCGCCGCTGGCGAGCGACAAGACCTCTGGCATCCAGGGTAACACACGGAGGTTTCACTCTAAAAACCCATCAAATGTTTTCCGTCCACACGCCGGAGAAATTTGAAAACCCGACGATCACTGTAGGTCATTTTGGATTTGTCTTTGAGGAAAATTCAGTCAGGAAAATCACGACGCCATCGTGTTCGAAATGTTTTCTGTCCACACTGAAGCGCAAAGCCCGCGTTTTCAAATTGCTCCGGTTTGAAGAGCGTTTTTGACGAGC
Source organism: Platygyra sinensis (assembly GCA_019787425.1). NCBI lineage: Eukaryota > Metazoa > Cnidaria > Anthozoa > Scleractinia > Merulinidae > Platygyra > Platygyra sinensis. The sequence goes on along the minus strand of JAHPZR010050612.1, from coordinate 37,224 downwards.
TCTGTTTTTGTGACGTATTAGTGTGGACGGTAGCCGCCTAACAGTAGAAATAAAGCTGCGTTTTCAAAATTCTCCGGCGAAGCGTGGAGGGAGTCCAAAAACATACCATTACAGTCTACGACTGTGTGTTTTAAAGATTAATGAAATTCACCAGTCCTGTGTTTCCTTTAAGCCCCTTGAAACAAAAAGAAAAATGCCTTCATTGCCGTTTAATTGGCAAGGCGTGCCTGACCGGACGATTGTCTGATTACAAAAAAAAAATTAGAACGCGACGTGAACAAAAGAATGATTTAATTCACTGAGCTTTTCGGCGAAGTGTCCCTTGACAGTTTCAATACTGAAGACCCCGACCCGAACTGACTCGCGTATTACATTGTAATAAGGTATTATGTTGTTATTACAGCAAATTAACGAGGTCTAAGTGAATCATAATGTACGTTTTATAGCCGAAAATGGAATAAGATGGCTGACAAGGTTCGCGCTCTCCTTTCAACACAGGTATTGAACAACACTGATTACCAGTGGGTAATTACCTTTGCGGCAAGTCAAAAACAAAAGGGCTATTTTAAAAACAACATAAAAGAAAAGACGCCTAAGGTTTTATGCACGACAGGGACACTACACTTGCGCTTGCAATAAGATCATCAATCTTTCTTGTGCAGAGCAAACAATTTTCTTAAGTAAACTAAGGCTTTCGGAGAATCCGAAGGGAGATATAGTGTCAAACCAACATTTAAACACCAACCGTTCTGACAGCAGTTCACTGCATTCCGACTCGTCACTGATACGATTTTGTCATTGATAGCGATGGAATAGCTACTCTTTATGTGGCAAAAAGTTACTAAGAACTTTTCGTAGATCACATTTTTTTTTTCAAAAGAAAGATTGCTTATTGAGTCTTCGATGTTTTTGTGTTCCCGTTGGGAGCCTCTATTGTTATTTAAAAACATTGTTTAACATAAATTTAGCCGGTTCACTTTGTTCTGTTTCGACTGCAGGTCTTTTCTGGCGGTATACTTTATATTTCAAACTTCAACAGGCTTTTATGTTCTGATGAGTCAATCTTTTTCATGTGTATAAAAGTTTGCACTCCATAATTAAAGGCACGCGCTGAGGGTTTACACATATACGTTTAACTAGTTAATTTTGTTTCTACTGAAAATGTCATTGCTTTACAAGTGACTACTCAGTCCCAGGGAATTGCCGACTTCTGAAAATAAAGAATAATGCACCAGAAACTTGTGAATAATCATTTTAGGAATTTGGAAACGTCATATTTAGAAATTCTATCATTCGATAGATAGAATTATTTAAAGTTAGGAGAACTGGTCACGCATGGTTTGTCAAGTCATTTCGCAATTGTCATGGAGATCGCACGCAGTTTTACAACACCACAGATAATTTTTCGCGGGAATTTTCCAGTGCGTGGCGCGCAAGAAAGGTCAATTAAATGAGACGAAAAATTCTACGATATATTCATTTTTTTTCCTGTTGGGATAAAAGTATGTCAGTCACGTACTGAAAATCCGCAGGGATTTCATCGCTTTTTCTTTGAAGTGAAAAGTTTAAACAGGGATTTGACAGTTTGAAAGCGTAATGTTTGCAACAAAGCCAGTAATTTGTTCGCATTCGCGTGCGAGAATGAAGAGAGTCTGATTGCATCAAGACAACCGCCGCTTCTGATTGGCGCAAAGGAAAATGCGTGCAAAATTGTGAGCCCATGACATTGTAATTTAGCTGAAGAGTTTTTGCGCCCACATCATTTCCTGACTCAGCGTCACACAGAAAGGACCTCCGTAATCTACAAACAAGAAATTTACTCATCGTCCGGCGGTCAATATGGCAGAAAGAATTTCGCTAACCAGAAGACGACAGGTACTTGCTTTCTTACTAACTTAAATCCACTGCTTCCGTTTCTTTATTATTTATTTTCTATGTTCAACAGACGAGTAAACCCTTGCTGGAAAGACAGCGGAGAGCACGCATAAACCGAAGCCTTGAGGAACTGAAAGGACTCGTTTTGTCTGCCCTGTATCGTGATGTAAGTATACCCTGTTCAATTTGATCGAATTAACGTGCCTGTTTGGAAAACCCGTGGGAACTTATTCACCGTTTTACTCTCCAGTGCTGGTTATGTGTGTTTTTATTCAAGCGTTCATGATCATCATGGGTCACTGTTGCGCGGAGTTTTACAAGCTCACTTAAAAGCGTCGTCGACGAAACG
>JAHPZR010050612.1:12500-27500 GCA_019787425.1 Platygyra sinensis | reverse complement strand
TGTAAATGACCTGATATCAACATTGTCTAGCTTGCGCATTGCAGGAAAATTAACATCTGGCTGTAATTTGAGTGAACCGAACGTCTTTGCGGTCGCACGTTAACGTGAAATAAAAGTTTTAAACGGTTTTAACCTGACATCAACACTTTTTGAGGTTACACGTTGCAAAAGATCAATATTTTGCTGGATTTTAAGTGAAATTACCGTCTTTGCGGTCACGTGCTGACGTGACAACAAATACAGGGTTTTTTGCATACCTAATATCTCGAAAACAAAACAAACTTCAGCAAAAAAACATGCAGAACATTGTCTAACGCACCTAAACAAAACTGCATGCGAAATTTGGAGCGTTTTTGATAAATTTCATTTTTGAGTAAAAAACCTAACGCCCTTTTTTCCACCGAAGCCTTCATTTGTTTTGATATTGGGAAGAAATGAATTTTTTTAAATAAATTAATCTCAGAAACATTTTGTTTACTGGGTTTGTTAAATTCAAGATAAAGCAATGTTTTCGGCTTACCAAGACCAAGTTTGTGCGTGGTTTAGTCTCGCTTGACTGCCGACTGAGACTGCTCGAAAATAATTATTTCTGTATCATTTTCTAAAAGAAACGGCTTTATCTTTCGTTTTCTGGCTTCTCGAACCTAATGAATGCCTCGGCTTATCTTTTGCCCAGTCACGTAAAATATTATCCTTATTCTGAAAACTTTCCGCCATTTTAAAATGGCAGAGGGAAAAACTTTGTAATGATGACGTCAATCGTGCATCTGTCCTCTAATAGATCATAGTCGAGAACCAATCAAAATGCGAGAATAACTTGGGTTATTATATAATTGCTCATAGTCTGCATTTGGCTACGAATGAATACTGACTGATCTTGACCATCATAACATTTCATGAATATTGCATGTTATTATTCAACAAATTGTAACACTATCATGGTCATGATGCTCTCGATATCTGTCATCCGTAGGTAACAGATATCCGGCAGTATACGTAGCTTCGTACGTGGGAAGAAAAAGTGAAGTGAAAAAATGTTGACAGAAAGGTTTAAAAATGTTACGAGCTTGGAAATCAATTTTGTTATCAATTTGTTGAATACTAAAACAATTATCCTGCTCAATCTCGCGGAATATGGTCTGATTTTAGCCGACTCGGCCTACAGCCTCGTCGGCTAAGTATCAGACGATATTCCACGCGATTTCGCAGGATAATTGTTAATTATTTGTAAATTACTAATGTGATTCAAGTGAGGCCTTTGCTACTTCTTGTGGATGGTGATTTGTTCTACTCCAAGCTTGCGCCAATCTGCGACATCATCAGGGAGAGTGAGAAAACAAAAGCGATGTAGGTGCCATGTAGGTTTATTACAAATTCTAATTTACAGTGGCACCTACATTGCTTTTAAGCTACAAATCCCGATCCACAAGAAAAAGCAAAGGCCTCACTTGAATCACATTAGTCATTTACAAACATACTACTAAAGGACAACTTCAATCGTCATGTTATTTGGGTTTATTTCTGTCCTCACATGGGATATGAGAAGACTATGACAGCTTCAGATTCTTTTTTGAACTAACATGACTTTGATGATTGGTTAAAAACAAAACATGAAGAAACAGACCAAATTTTCATGAAAGGTGACCACAGAAAAGTGATTGTGTGACACTGAGTAAGTTATAAAATGGCATGTTATCACATATTTGATGAAAAAAGTTGTAATTCTATAAAGTTTGTGTTTTGTACCTAGTTTGCAGTCTACAGTTTCTACCTAGTCTGCATTTTGTTCCTGGTCTGCAGTCTGCATTTCGTGCTGACCAATTATCTTTCTCAATTTTCATGGTAAAACAAACAAGCTTTCATGAAAATCTTCTCGCTCACTCAAAGGAAGTTTGCTTTGGTTTGCATAATTCAGGCTCTATGTCAATGCTAGGTTCTGTTTAAATTGCTATTTTTGATTTACTGTCAATGAACTCAGACCACAGGAACCCGAACAACATAATCATATACATTTCTGTAAAATAAATAAACTGTTATTCAATAGGCTGATTAACTAGCTAAATACTGGTATTCTTTCTGGGTGTTTGGAAACAGACCAACATTCTCTAGTTGAATGTGACTTTTGTTTCCAGTATTTTAGTACGCTAACCAGGTAATTCAAATTCCAAAAATGTGTGACTATCAAAAATTGCTGAGAGAGAAACCGCTTTTAATGACTTTTGCATTGAATGTTTGTTCAGAGATGGTGGAAAGAGAACTTTAGACTTTCTACACATACATTCAGAGATATTGCCTGCGTGGCTGGTCCAGATTTGCTTAACTTTTTTGCTATGAAAAGAAACATTGTTGAAAACGTGACCAATTGAGATTGACGCGATCTGTACACCATGGGGTGTGAGATATCATGCAACCACAAGTGGGCTTGATTTATCTGTCATCCCAACCTTGGTTATGGACTTAAACTATGGTTGATCACAGGGTAACACTTTTCATTACCTGTAAATCAGCTTTTAAGCTGACTGCACACATGTAGGTTTTTTTAAAAAGCTACATGTATGCAGTCAAGAATAAATTCATTCCAGCTCCAGGTGCATCTTGGCAGAAATAAAGTTACTTGTCAAGTTTTGTATTTAATAAAAACAGCTTCAGATTGGCAGCTGAAGCATATTGAAGTTTAACTAGACAGTGTTAGTCTGTGTTGTGTTACAAAAAAGATACATGCTTGTCATGCATCCTCAATTTAGATCTGAGAAAGGTCACACAAGAAACCACAGCACCATCACAGTCACTTGTGGGTCATTACTGGGGACAATACAGCTTATCTTTTCTTTGATCCCCACAATAGTCCTACAAGCAACTGCAATATGAGGTTTGGCTCTGATTTCTCATTTTTAAAGGAAACTTCCACTCGTAAACCAAACGGACCTTAAATTGTAGGATATACTGCCTTATTCAGTTCAAATCCAGCAATGAGGTATCAGTGTCAGGCAAAACAGGGTTTGCCTATCACCTATATTTGCTTTTAAATTTCCCGCCACCGCCATCTTGGATTACATGACGTCATATGGTTGCTCAATTGTTTCACACAAAAGATGCTCTGCTTTCTAACAATAGTGGCAACCACATGATGTCACAAAATCCAAAAAGCAAAAATAGGCAATAACCTTAACACAATTTTTGTAACTCTTGAATGTTATTTTCACCTTGTCCAGTAAAATTTGAGATTTAGTAATGAACAATTCGAAGCCAACTTGTTGTAAGAGTGGAGGTTTCCTTTAAAGCAGCAATTTCTCAGTGAAGATTTCTGGTAACATCAGTGAAATTTTTGGGGAATTTAAAAATAGAACGGTAGCCAGGATAAGACATCTTAGAAATTATAAAAAGAACGCTCACTGGCTATATATAGATAAAAAACTTTCAAGCTTTCAGCTGTCAGGCTACAGCCTTCAGTGGATAAAATGGAAAAATGCGACAACTACTTAATATACGAAAATAGGTGGGACTAATAAAAATAATAATATTTGTTACACAGGAGAAAAAATATGTATGTAAGTGTCAAAAAACCTATTAATTGTTCTTTTCCAACATCGCTAAACATGCTTGGTCTACAAATCACTCTATAGACTTTAAAATTCCCAAGTGATCGACAAGGGTTCTTCTCGTATCCACAAGACACTAGAATCATGGCAGACCGCTTTGATAGATCATGCAGATAACAATTCAAGGCTGCTCCCTAATCAATACTCTATTCTTTTAAAAAATAACAATATTATTAGGTTTTTTGACACTTGCATACATATTTTTTTCACCTGTTTAAAATATTCTTTTTATTAGTCCCACCTATTTTCGTATATTAAGTAGTTGTCGAATTTCTCCATTTTATCCATTGAAGGCTGTAGCCTGACAGCCGAAAGCTTGAAAGTTTTTTATCTATATTTAGAAAACAGTCCTAAGAAAGCACGCACGCTGATTGGTTAATACTCATATTTGTATAACTCGATGGAGACACAGAACTAGAATGCGCTGTTGACGTAGTAATGGCGCGAGCAAAGAGAATTTACATTTTGATAATCAAAGTTAACAAGTTGTTTTCCTTTTTCTCATCGTGGTGTTTTCTAAAAGAAATAGAAAACATGTACTCCGTGTTTCTATCGAGTTATAGAAACACTCATGAAAGTTTGGGAGAACTCGAAAAAGCTGTGGAAACACTCATCTGCGGCTCATGTTCCCACAACATTTCTCGTTCTCCCAAACTTCCACTCGTGTTTCTATAACTCGATAGAAACATGGTACATGTTTTCTATTTCTTAAATAGCCGTTGAGCGTTCCTTTTATAATCTTTAAAATGGATGAAATTTGTTGACTGTGAGGTGCATTTCTTTTACACATTACTGCAATTGGTTGTAAATAAGCCATTTGAAGTAAACTTTCATTAGATAGGTTCAGTATTCTTAATTTTCCTGGTAAAAATAATTTTGATAAAGGTTAATTATTTTATTATGATTTATTGTTGTTAGATGCTAAAAATACAACTGAAGATCAAGACCAATGTACTGTGGAGTCAGCTTCAGAAAATAAGATGATCAAGTCTTCAGTGCAGCGAGATGATCTCAGTGCTGGCATTTCATTTCATGAGAGCAAAGCAAGGGCTGATGAAAAGCTTGTTAACTCACAGAGGAGTTCAAAAGAAAATGTCACTGGGAAACTGACCAGAAATGTTACACTGCTACAGGGAGTCTCACTTATTGTTGGTGTTATGATTGGTTCTGGAATTTTTGTCACTCCACGTTATGTCCTTCTACACTCTGGCTCTGTAGGAATGACTCTGATAGTATGGATTGCATCTGGTGTGATGGCAACACTTGGAGCATTGTGCTACTGTGAATTAGGAACACTGATTCAGCGTTCCGGTGGTGAGCTAACATACATCCGTGAGGCTCTTGGCCTTTTACCTGGTTTTCTTGTTAGCTGGACAATGGTTTTGATTTTAAAACCAGCATCAGTAGCCATCATCACACTAAGTTTTGCTACCTATGCTATCCAGCCATTTTTAAGCAACAGCCACAACGAGCCTGAATTCCTTATTAAATGCATTGCAGTGATTTGCATTATTTTGATCACGTCTGTCAACTGTGTGAGTTCTCATTGGGCAGGCCAGATGCAGATTGTTTTCATGATTATGAAGTTGATTGCCATTGGGATTATAGTCTTCATTGGTGCTTCCAGAATTGCTGTGGGAAAGTATGAAAATTTTGCGTCCCCCTTCAAAGGAACTAACCATAATGTTGGAGAAATTGCACATGCTTTTTTCAGTGGCCTGTGGGCATATGATGGTTGGAACCAACTTGCCTAGTTCCTGAACAGCTTTCTTCGAAGTCTTCACGGTCGATTAAACTTCGGTAACGTATCCCAGACGAACAGCCCGGAACATGTGACCCAAAACGAATGACCTCAGCGAAATATTGAGGCCTTGGCCCTGTCAATTCTTTAATTTACCAGCTCTTAACGACCTAATAAAGATGACGATGACTAAATATACTTCTCAAACTCATTAATAATTCGTTAAGCTAAAACAAAGAAAATCACAACCGTGAAGGTTTGGATACCCAGTCTTAATTAGCATAGATTTTGACGATTTTACTTCTACGCTCACTTCGTAACTTTTGTTTCGATTTAGAAGATATATCAAACACTGGAGACAGACGGAAGATAGGATCAAAGGATTCAAGCCAAAAGGCCCGGAACTAGTAAGAGCTAGCAAATGGAACGCACATTTTCCATTCGGAAATTCCGTTTGGGAATTTTGGACTACCTTTCAAGAAATCACGTTTTCCCGAGAAAATTTCCGTTCGGGGAGACAAAATTACTCTTTCCATTTACATTCCATCCGAAATTTCCGGATTTTTGGTTAAATGGTAAACAACCAGAATGTTTCATCGGCTATCCAAGCAGCTCGAATTTCGTCAAAAATACTCCGCTGCGCATCGTATTTTCAACTCTCTTCTCGGTGTTTGGATATCCCGGTGAAACACTGTCTCTCGTGTTTGATATATTACCGTGTGACCTTCAGACCTTCTTTACGTCATGCTAGCGAGCTGTGATTGGTGGATTTCGATCCGATCTGTCGATAACATGTATGATTGACGGAAGTTTTGGAAACGTTTCCGCGGGTGCTTTTTTTTCGGAAGTCGCGTATCAACGAAAACGGTGGGTTTGGCCATTTTAAGGCCACTGTTATTGTAACTAGTATGTGGTATATAGTGTTTGTACATAATCACCTAACAGTTCAAATGTCCTTATGTATTCTGTACACTCTCTTACCTATAAGGGAGAACTGTAATCACAAATTAAGCAAAAAATAGTCGTTATGAACTCCGTTGGTAAGAGCCCCTAATATTCGTACTGTTACTTTCTTAGTTACAGTTATCCGTCATAATGCACCTATCAATGTCAAGCCGGCGGGGGAGGGGGGGGGGGGGGGGGAAGGCGGGCATAAGGCGGGGATTTGACTGATCGGTTTGGCCCGGGAGTAGAGATATTTGAATTTTTTTCGTACCTGTGACCACAAATGATTTCTCAGGGTAGGAATTTCAGCTAAATGCCCGGGGGTAGAGAATTTGACAGATATTTTTTCGGAAAATGTCAAATCCCCGCCCTATTCCCCGCCTTCCCCCCACGCCGGCTTGACATTGATAGGTGCATAACAATAAAACGGACAAATTGAATTCATTGTGCTGTGTTGCGTTTGACAAAGAAGAAATACACAGGGACACCAGACAAAACAAATATCAGTGCAAGAGCTGATGACCTAGGTTTGGCCAAAAGTGGTGCAATGACAAGATAGCAAGACACCACCAACATGACAATGGGAATTCCAATCCACACTTTGTACGGGCGATGCTCATGAGGCCTCTTCCAGCGCAGAACCAACAGTGAAAGGAATGTGCTACCAAGAAAAATCCATGCCACAAAACTAAAACAACTTAGCAACGAATCCAAGTCACCAAGCATTAACAAGCAGATGGAAATAAATGATGGGAACATTATGGCATGTAATGGCGTGTTGAAGCGCTCACTTATGTTGGCCAGAAAACGAGGCATGTGGCCTTCTTTGGCTGCAGAGCATACAACTCTCCCATTAGTGAAAATGGACCCGTTAGCTGCACCATAACAAGAACAAGCTACAAAGAGCGGCATGACAGCAACTAAGGTAGGGTGTACCTTCTCAGCAATAGATACTGCAACTGCATTCGAGGACAGCACTTCTGCTGGTGTCAAGACACTAAAATATGCTACATTTACCAGTGTATAGCAGAGTGTTACAAGAGGTAGAGCAATCATGACTGCACGAGGAAGATTCTTGTGAGGGTTCTGTAGCTCCTCAGTGACATAGTTAAGTTGGTTCCAACCATCATATGCCCACAGGCCACTGAAAAAAGCATGTGCAATTTCTCCAACATTATGGTTAGTTCCTTTGAAGGGGGACGCAAAATTTTCATACTTTCCCACAGCAATTCTGGAAGCACCAATGAAGACTATAATCCCAATGGCAATCAACTTCATAATCATGAAAACAATCTGCATCTGGCCTGCCCAATGAGAACTCACACAGTTGACAGACGTGATCAAAATAATGCAAATCACTGCAATGCATTTAATAAGGAATTCAGGCTGGTTGTGGCTGTTGCTTAAAAATGGCTGGATAGCATAGGTAGCAAAACTTAGTGTGATGATGGCTACTGATGCTGGTTTTAAAATCAAAACCATTGTCCAGCTAACAAGAAAACCAGGTAAAAAGCCAAGAGCCTCACGGATGTATGTTAGCTCACCACCGGAACGCTGAATCAGTGTTCCTAATTCACAGTAGCACAATGCTCCAAGTGTTGCCATCACACCAGATGCAATCCATACTATCAGAGTCATTCCTACAGAGCCAGAGTGTAGAAGGACATAACGTGGAGTGACAAAAATTCCAGAACCAATCATAACACCAACAATAAGTGAGACTCCCTGTAGCAGTGTAACATTTCTGGTCAGTTTCCCAGTGACATTTTCTTTTGAACTCCTCTGTGAGTTAACAAGCTTTTCATCAGCCCTTGCTTTGCTCTCATGAAATGAAATGCCAGCACTGAGATCATCTCGCTGCACTGAAGACTTGATCATCTTATTTTCTGAAGCTGACTCCACAGTACATTGGTCTTGATCTTCAGTTGTATTTTTAGCATCTAACAACAATAAATCATAATAAAATAATTAACCTTTATCAAAATTATTTTTACCAGGAAAATTAAGAATACTGAACCTATCTAATGAAAGTTTACTTCAAATGGCTTATTTACAACCAATTGCAGTAATGTGTAAAAGAAATGCACCTCACAGTCAACAAATTTCATCCATTTTAAAGATTATAAAAGGAACGCTCAACGGCTATTTAAGAAATAGAAAACATGTACCATGTTTCTATCGAGTTATAGAAACACGAGTGGAAGTTTGGGAGAACGAGAAATGTTGTGGGAACATGAGCCGCAGATGAGTGTTTCCACAGCTTTTTCGAGTTCTCCCAAACTTTCATGAGTGTTTCTATAACTCGATAGAAACACGGAGTACATGTTTTCTATTTCTTTTAGAAAACACCACGATGAGAAAAAGGAAAACAACTTGTTAACTTTGATTATCAAAATGTAAATTCTCTTTGCTCGCGCCATTACTACGTCAACAGCGCATTCTAGTTCTGTGTCTCCATCGAGTTATACAAATATGAGTATTAACCAATCAGCGTGCGTGCTTTCTTAGGACTGTTTTCTAAATATAGATAAAAAACTTTCAAGCTTTCGGCTGTCAGGCTACAGCCTTCAATGGATAAAATGGAGAAATTCGACAACTACTTAATATACGAAAATAGGTGGGACTAATAAAAAGAATATTTTAAACAGGTGAAAAAAATATGTATGCAAGTGTCAAAAAACCTAATAATATTGTTATTTTTTAAAAGAATAGAGTATTGATTAGGGAGCAGCCTTGAATTGTTATCTGCATGATCTATCAAAGCGGTCTGCCATGATTCTAGTGTCTTGTGGATACGAGAAGAACCCTTGTCGATCACTTGGGAATTTTAAAGTCTATAGAGTGATTTGTAGACCAAGCATGTTTAGCGATGTTGGAAAAGAACAATTAATAGGTTTTTTGACACTTACATACATATTTTTTCTCCTGTGTAACAAATATTATTATTTTTATTAGTCCCACCTATTTTCGTATATTAAGTAGTTGTCGCATTTTTCCATTTTATCCACTGAAGGCTGTAGCCTGACAGCTGAAAGCTTGAAAGTTTTTTATCTATATATAGCCAGTGAGCGTTCTTTTTATAATTTCTAAGATGTCTTATCCTGGCTACCGTTCTATTTTTAAATTCCCCAAAAATTTCACTGATGTTACCAGAAATCTTCACTGAGAAATTGCTGCTTTAAAGGAAACCTCCACTCTTACAACAAGTTGGCTTCGAATTGTTCATTACTAAATCTCAAATTTTACTGGACAAGGTGAAAATAACATTCAAGAGTTACAAAAATTGTGTTAAGGTTATTGCCTATTTTTGCTTTTTGGATTTTGTGACATCATGTGGTTGCCACTATTGTTAGAAAGCAGAGCATCTTTTGTGTGAAACAATTGAGCAACCATATGACGTCATGTAATCCAAGATGGCGGTGGCGGGAAATTTAAAAGCAAATATAGGTGATAGGCAAACCCTGTTTTGCCTGACACTGATACCTCATTGCTGGATTTGAACTGAATAAGGCAGTATATCCTACAATTTAAGGTCCGTTTGGTTTACGAGTGGAAGTTTCCTTTAAAAATGAGAAATCAGAGCCAAACCTCATATTGCAGTTGCTTGTAGGACTATTGTGGGGATCAAAGAAAAGATAAGCTGTATTGTCCCCAGTAATGACCCACAAGTGACTGTGATGGTGCTGTGGTTTCTTGTGTGACCTTTCTCAGATCTAAATCGAGGATGCATGACAAGCATGTATCTTTTTTGTAACACAACACAGACTAACACTGTCTAGTTAAACTTCAATATGCTTCAGCTGCCAATCTGAAGCTGTTTTTATTAAATACAAAACTTGACAAGTAACTTTATTTCTGCCAAGATGCACCTGGAGCTGGAATGAATTTATTCTTGACTGCATACATGTAGCTTTTTAAAAAAACCTACATGTGTGCAGTCAGCTTAAAAGCTGATTTACAGGTAATGAAAAGTGTTACCCTGTGATCAACCATAGTTTAAGTCCATAACCAAGGTTGGGATGACAGATAAATCAAGCCCACTTGTGGTTGCATGATATCTCACACCCCATGGTGTACAGATCGCGTCAATCTCAATTGGTCACGTTTTCAACAATGTTTCTTTTCATAGCAAAAAAGTTAAGCAAATCTGGACCAGCCACGCAGGCAATATCTCTGAATGTATGTGTAGAAAGTCTAAAGTTCTCTTTCCACCATCTCTGAACAAACATTCAATGCAAAAGTCATTAAAAGCGGTTTCTCTCTCAGCAATTTTTGATAGTCACACATTTTTGGAATTTGAATTACCTGGTTAGCGTACTAAAATACTGGAAACAAAAGTCACATTCAACTAGAGAATGTTGGTCTGTTTCCAAACACCCAGAAAGAATACCAGTATTTAGCTAGTTAATCAGCCTATTGAATAACAGTTTATTTATTTTACAGAAATGTATATGATTATGTTGTTCGGGTTCCTGTGGTCTGAGTTCATTGACAGTAAATCAAAAATAGCAATTTAAACAGAACCTAGCATTGACATAGAGCCTGAATTATGCAAACCAAAGCAAACTTCCTTTGAGTGAGCGAGAAGATTTTCATGAAAGCTTGTTTGTTTTACCATGAAAATTGAGAAAGATAATTGGTCAGCACGAAATGCAGACTGCAGACCAGGAACAAAATGCAGACTAGGTAGAAACTGTAGACTGCAAACTAGGTACAAAACACAAACTTTATAGAATTACAACTTTTTTCATCAAATATGTGATAACATGCCATTTTATAACTTACTCAGTGTCACACAATCACTTTTCTGTGGTCACCTTTCATGAAAATTTGGTCTGTTTCTTCATGTTTTGTTTTTAACCAATCATCAAAGTCATGTTAGTTCAAAAAAGAATCTGAAGCTGTCATAGTCTTCTCATATCCCATGTGAGGACAGAAATAAACCCAAATAACATGACGATTGAAGTTGTCCTTTAGTAGTATGTTTGTAAATGACTAATGTGATTCAAGTGAGGCCTTTGCTTTTTCTTGTGGATCGGGATTTGTAGCTTAAAAGCAATGTAGGTGCCACTGTAAATTAGAATTTGTAATAAACCTACATGGCACCTACATCGCTTTTGTTTTCTCACTCTCCCTGATGATGTCGCAGATTGGCGCAAGCTTGGAGTAGAACAAATCACCATCCACAAGAAGTAGCAAAGGCCTCACTTGAATCACATTAGTAATTTACAAATAATTAACAATTATCCTGCGAAATCGCGTGGAATATCGTCTGATACTTAGCCGACGAGGCTGTAGGCCGAGTCGGCTAAAATCAGACAATATTCCGCGAGATTGAGCAGGATAATTGTTTTAGTATTCAACAAATTGATAACAAATTGATTTCCAAGCTCGTAACATTTTTAAACCTTTCTGTCAACATTTTTTCACTTCACTTTTTCTTCCCACGTACGAAGCTACGTATACTGCCGGATATCTGTTACCTACGGATGACAGATATCGAGAGCATCATGACCATGATAGTGTTACAATTTGTTGAATAATAACATGCAATATTCATGAAATGTTATGATGGTCAAGATCAGTCAGTATTCATTCGTAGCCAAATGCAGACTATGAGCAATTATATAATAACCCAAGTTATTCTCGCATTTTGATTGGTTCTCGACTATGATCTATTAGAGGACAGATGCACGATTGACGTCATCATTACAAAGTTTTTCCCTCTGCCATTTTAAAATGGCGGAAAGTTTTCAGAATAAGGATAATATTTTACGTGACTGGGCAAAAGATAAGCCGAGGCATTCATTAGGTTCGAGAAGCCAGAAAACGAAAGATAAAGCCGTTTCTTTTAGAAAATGATACAGAAATAATTATTTTCGAGCAGTCTCAGTCGGCAGTCAAGCGAGACTAAAACCACGCACAAACTTGGTCTTGGTAAGCCGAAAACATTGCTTTATCTTGAATTTAACAAACCCAGTAAACAAAATGTTTCTGAGATTAATTTATTTAAAAAAATTCATTTCTTCCCAATATCAAAACAAATGAAGGCTTCGGTGGAAAAAAGGGCGTTAGGTTTTTTACTCAAAAATGAAATTTATCAAAAACGCTCCAAATTTCGCATGCAGTTTTGTTTAGGTGCGTTAGACAATGTTCTGCATGTTTTTTTGCTGAAGTTTGTTTTGTTTTCGAGATATTAGGTATGCAAAAAACCCTGTATTTGTTGTCACGTCAGCACGTGACCGCAAAGACGGTAATTTCACTTAAAATCCAGCAAAATATTGATCTTTTGCAACGTGTAACCTCAAAAAGTGTTGATGTCAGGTTAAAACCGTTAAAACTTTTATTTCACGTTAACGTGCGACCGCAAAGACGTTCGGTTCACTCAAATTACAGCCAGATGTTAATTTCCTGCAATGCGCAAGCTAGACAATGTTGATATCAGGTCATTTACAGAGACTTAAAATTTTGATTTCACATTATCACGCCACCACAAGGACTTAAACCCTTAGGGTTTTACTTAGGGTTAGGGTTACCGCTCGAAACTAGGGCTAGCGTTGAAGGGTTACGGAACAAGGTTAGGCTTAGAGTTAACGCTTAGGGCTACAGCTTGAAACTAGGGTTACCGCTTAAAACTAGGATTACCGCTTGAAACTAGGGTTACGGAACAAGGTTAGGCTTAGAGTTAACGCTTAGGGCTACCGCTTGAAACTAGGGTTACCGCTTGAAATAGGGTTACCGCTTGAAACTAGGGTTACGGAACAAAGTTAGGCTTAGAGTTAACGCTTAGGGCTACCGCTTGAAACTAGGGTTACCGCTTGAAATAGGGTTACCGCTTGAAACTAGGGTTACGGAACAAGGTTAGGCTTAGAGTTAACGCTTAGGGCTACGGCTTGAAACTAGGGTTACCGCTTAAAACTAGGGTTACCGCTTGAAACTAGGGTTACGGAACAAGGTTAGGCTTAGAGTTAACGCTTAGGGCTACCACTTGAAACTAGGGTTACCGCTTGAAACTAGGGTTACGGAACAAGGTTAGGCTTAGAGTTAACGTTTAGTGTTACCGCTTGAAACTAGGGTTAGCGTTGAAGGGTGAGGGTTATTGCCGAGGGTTAGCGCTAGCCCTTCATTGTTAGGGTTAGCGCTTCGGATAACGTTAGAGTTAAGGTCAGGATGCGTTAGGGTTAGTGCAGTGTTAGGCCAAGGAGAACAATCAAGATGTAACCTTAAAAAATGTTGATTTCAGGTTTTTAAAACCGTTAAAATTGTGATTTCACGTTATCACGCGACTGCAAAGACGTTAATTTCACTCAAATTACAGCCAGTTCACTTTACGCGATTTCTACATTTAGAGGCCCAGAGGAAACCAATTAAAAGTTATTTCAAATAATATTTTTCACAAAATGGGCGCACCATCTGGAGGTCAAGTACGCTTTGTTCGAAAATTTGAATTTTGCCTATGTTGGCAACTTTTAAATTAGGGACTGGTCAAAAAGTATGGGGGGAAGGGGGCTGGGCCGGAGCATTTCAAGATGTGGTGGCTGGAAAACACATGACCCACCCCTTCCATTTGGCACAAAACTGAGTGACCCACCCTTAACTGAAGGTTGAAGATCACATGACCCAAAAATGTGTGCCAATCCCCATTAAAAAAAGGATGACCCACCCGTCAGGGGTAGCTGAAAATTGAACAACCCACCCCTAACCAAGAGTTAAAAAACTGATGACCCACCCCCCTCCCCCCCATACTTTTTGACCAGTCCCTTAAGTTAAGATGGCACAAATTATTGAGTTCATGAGAAATCGTGAATCTGCGTTTTGAAAGAAAGGAATGTTCTTCGACAGTGAGTTCAGTGAGTTCTGTGTGAATTTCCACGGAAGTGAAAACTTCGGTTTTCGTTGTTGTGCGACGTGTATAATTATAACGTCGATGCGACGTACAGGTCGTCGTTTGCAACGTACAGGTGGAACGAATTGTTTTGTTCAGAAAATCGTGAATCAGTTTTTTGAAAGAAAAAAATGTTTTTCGGCGCCACCAGTTCCGAAGTTTTGATGCCGGTTCTGTGAGAATCAAGGGCATAAAAACTTTGTACTTGTTAGTTGTTCATTCAGAGCACACTGCAAGCTACACAGGCTAGCATTTACTTGACTTCAAGCGATGATGGATATTAGAGTATCTGGCCAGTGAAAAATTTGTTTTGGCTTGTGAATCAAACCTGTCACTAGCTACTGGGCTAGCAAGCTGAAAAGTTAGTCTCGAGCCCTGCCCTCTGCACCCTCCCCCTAGATCCGCCCCTGTTACGACAGTCACGAAAATCGAATGCATTACTTGGACGATCTGCAAAGGTTTGATAATTCTAACAAAAAAAGAAATTTTATAACAATTCAATTTTTGCGAGAGAAAATCAGCTTGGTGCTGAAGTGGTTGAAAATTAGCTTTCCCCCCTTGTCTCCTTCTATAATGTGTAGTAACAGTCAACGCAAAACCCACCAAATCACCCAAAATTTGCCATTCTGAGCCGCAGAAATGACTACACAACAATTGCGATAGGTTAACGCTTATTTTGAGCTTAAACATAGGTAGGGGTCGCACTGTGGTCTTATTTTTTTAATGTCGCATCACAAGTTGTCCCACAAATATGTCGCGACATTTACACCTCAGGAGTTTTGGAGGTCGCACATGCGCGACAAAAATGAGATTTGAAACCAGACTGTTAA
>JAHPZR010050612.1:0-5000 GCA_019787425.1 Platygyra sinensis | reverse complement strand
TAGTAACTTTTTGCCACATAAAGAGTAGCTATTCCATCGCTATCAATGACAAAATCGTATCAGTGACGAGTCGGAATGCAGTGAACTGCTGTCAGAACGGTTGGTGTTTAAATGTTGGTTTGACACTATATCTCCCTTCGGATTCTCCGAAAGCCTTAGTTTACTTAAGAAAATTGTTTGCTCTGCACAAGAAAGATTGATGATCTTATTGCAAGCGCAAGTGTAGTGTCCCTGTCGTGCATAAAACCTTAGGCGTCTTTTCTTTTATGTTGTTTTTAAAATAGCCCTTTTGTTTTTGACTTGCCGCAAAGGTAATTACCCACTGGTAATCAGTGTTGTTCAATACCTGTGTTGAAAGGAGAGCGCGAACCTTGTCAGCCATCTTATTCCATTTTCGGCTATAAAACGTACATTATGATTCACTTAGACCTCGTTAATTTGCTGTAATAACAACATAATACCTTATTACAATGTAATACGCGAGTCAGTTCGGGTCGGGGTCTTCAGTATTGAAACTGTCAAGGGACACTTCGCCGAAAAGCTCAGTGAATTAAATCATTCTTTTGTTCACGTCGCGTTCTAATTTTTTTTTTGTAATCAGACAATCGTCCGGTCAGGCACGCCTTGCCAATTAAACGGCAATGAAGGCATTTTTCTTTTTGTTTCAAGGGGCTTAAAGGAAACACAGGACTGGTGAATTTCATTAATCTTTAAAACACACAGTCGTAGACTGTAATGGTATGTTTTTGGACTCCCTCCACGCTTCGCCGGAGAATTTTGAAAACGCAGCTTTATTTCTACTGTTAGGCGGCTACCGTCCACACTAATACGTCACAAAAACAGAGCTCGTCAAAAACGCTCTTCAAACCGGAGCAATTTGAAAACGCGGGCTTTGCGCTTCAGTGTGGACAGAAAACATTTCGAACACGATGGCGTCGTGATTTTCCTGACTGAATTTTCCTCAAAGACAAATCCAAAATGACCTACAGTGATCGTCGGGTTTTCAAATTTCTCCGGCGTGTGGACGGAAAACATTTGATGGGTTTTTAGAGTGAAACCTCCGTGTGTTACCCTGGATGCCAGAGGTCTTGTCGCTCGCCAGCGGCGAGGAGCATAGCGAGGCCGAGTGCTGGTCGCCGCTTCGCGACTCGCCTTCGCCGCTCAATTCTGTCGCCCCCAACGAGAAAGAGACCTCTGGCACCCAGGGTATCCGTGTGTGTGTGTGTGTGTGTGTGGACGGGAATCATTTCATGCGTTTTCAGAGTGAAACCTCCGTTTACAAATTTCCCCGGCGAAGAGCCGGGACGGAAATCATTTGATACGTTTTCAGCGGAGTGAAACTTCCGTTTTCAAATTCCTCCTGCGAAGTGTGGACGGAAAACATTTGATTCGTTTTCAGAGTGAAACCTCTGTTTTCAGGTTCCCCCAGCGAAGTGTGGACGGGCCATTGTTGCTCACAAATCTAGTTGCAAAAGTCGAGTTAGCAGCGAGAAAAATCTCCGTGACGCTCAAATTTCTCGTGCGAAACCTTCCAGAAAGAAGAGCCACTATTGAGGACGTTGTAAAAGTCTGGTCGTTAATTAGTGAGGCCGAGTTTCCTCGTTGATTACCTCCTTGACATTGTTTCAAGCAGCCAGTAGTGTTTTAGAATGAATGCAATGATAGTTTTTTGTGTATACCTGTATATATAGCCGCACTAAAAGACTCATGGAGGTCGTATTAATGTCCTACAAGGAATTTCCCGAGTAATCTCTAAACGTTGTTGACGGAAAATCTCATATCCTTTCCATTACCTCATATCGTGCACTGAGAAGATTAATATGAACGAGAGAAATTTGCCTTTAGACGTCTGGATAACTTGTTGGCTTCTTTCCTCTCGTTTCTTAAATGCGTGAATTGCGTCAGGCGTCGCGGTGGCATCTGTAATAATAATATTAACGGTAGTAATAACGTTAAAATTTCGTTTTGTGTATGATCGTCTTACACTCAGTGCACTTGCACGCAATGGATGGAGTAGCTTTTCTAACTTTGCCACAAGCAGCGCCTGCCTGGACATGGAAACCGCTAAAAACAACAGAACGACAAAATTCTTGTGGAATAGCCCTTTTCACGGTTACCTTTGCTCATTTGCATTACAATAAAATTTAGCATGTATGCGAGGCAATTTCGGGCTGTTTTGCAGTTTTAGCCCGAAATTGCCTCGCATCCACGTTGGATTACATTGTAATGCAAATGGGAAAAACTAACCGTGAAAAGGGCTATTCGTGCGCAAAAATGTAGACGCTGCAATCTGATTGGCTGAATCTTGTACACAAGTGCGAAGTATGAATCTAATCGAACCTGGTAATTTC
Organism: Platygyra sinensis; assembly: GCA_019787425.1. Classification (NCBI taxonomy): domain Eukaryota; kingdom Metazoa; phylum Cnidaria; class Anthozoa; order Scleractinia; family Merulinidae; genus Platygyra; species Platygyra sinensis. Next base: position 2,649 of record JAHPZR010050612.1, on the reverse strand, counting down.
TACCGCAAATAATTGATTGAATTGAACATGGTAGAAATGTGACGTATGTTTTTTATCTACCTTACGTACCTTTGCGGTAAGCTTAAATTAACATATGTGGAGCATCATACCCATTTGAATCTTCTTATTTGACTTCTTATTGAGAAGTCGAACCTAGTAGCGTGCAATTAATTCGATAAAAAATCCTCGAGGTAAAATATAGTTTATATTATGCATTAAAGTGGGCACAAGTTAAGTGCGACGTCTCAACAGAAGTCGAACTTTGCCGTTTCATTCGACTGCCACTTTCGAATAGAACAGCAAGCCGCTTGACCAAAATACCGTATGGACCGTATCTAATGCAGACGTTGAACGTGACATGTACCTAAAAGTGACACTAGGCTCGACACATACAAAACTCCACGTTTGTACTGGGCCTTTCATCCGGGGACTCGTTTGGAAAAGCTAAAGGCATTTCGGAAATGGTTTTGTTAGCATCAGTGGAGTCAGAACCTGTAGTGAACTTCTGAAAACCGCAGATATCTCGTGTAAGTTCCGTCAATAGCTGCCGGCGCTCGCCGTTCGTGCATCACGCGTTACCCTCGGCCTGTGAAAACAACTGTTCTGCGTGCTAAACTGGACTAATTTGAATGAAATTCAAAGCACGATTTCTGCAATGGAACTTATTAATTATCACTCTGTCGGGCCATAGTTATGGTCGGGCATTGTGGTGAATTTTACGGGCTAAAATGGAGCATTTTTATTTTGGCCCGCCAGGCACGCCCCCGCCCCAGCCCGCCAAATTCTCGCGTGATTGTTCAGACTGTTTTGTTGTCATCTTTTTCAAGTTTTATTCCTCAACGTCCTCCAAAGTGATGATACTATATAGTAAATATTTTTTGGGCCCTTCTCAGAGCTCATTTTAACGGAAAATTTTTAAACGTGGAGTGTTCAATATGGCGGCGGACGAAGATACTAAGCGACGAAGGGCTTTATTTTCGAGAAAAATTATCCGCTAATGGAACGAGAGGACAATAATGCTGCAGTTTGATGAGGCTGTATTAGATTGGACACGGCAGAAATTCGACATCTGATATCTGAGGGATAATGCGACAAGACCAGTCGAACGTGCGGCCGAATTGCGGCAGCCGATTCAGACATCGAAATTATGTCGAATTTAATTCGTTGGATTGAATTCGACACGGCAGAAATTCGACATATGAACCGGGCCTTTACGTAATTATGCCCGCGAACGATGGTCTCCTGCCGCGAACATAAACTTAACTTCAATGTTATACCTCCCGACTCAAATACGTTTCCCGATTAGAAGAACACGTGTCACTTGCCGCGGGTCAAAACTCACTAACTCCCTAGGGCGAACAAAACTCCTAATAAATTATGAAAAGGATCTATGTCGGAAACAGGAACTTGAACTTTCGACTCGCACGTGATCAGGTCGTGCTCCTTGAAACCGCAGCAAATTTGAGCCAGCCGGCTTAAGCAAACGATTTCTTCGCAATTTTTCGTACTTTTGAGTTGGGACCTCAATGTTCCTCTCAGCGAACATTGAGGGTCTCCGGGAAACAAAACGCACTGTTTCCCGCGGGGCCAGTAATAAGTGCTTATTGTTTTATAGCCTGCGTGGCAGGCCGTAGAAAAGGAGTGAGGAAAGTCAAATTGAGCGCGGGATCGGAGGAAGAAGGAACTACCGCGATCCTCACGCGTCTGTTCTGACGCTTCATGCGCTCGTCTTTCCCCTTTCCCTCCCCTTCGGACGCCTGCCACGCAGGCTAATTGTTTTATTGACGAAATCTGACATGAAGGACCCGAGAAGCCTGGGTTCGATCAAAAATGCGCACATGAATTCACATGAACCTTAATGTCAACGGCGGTGTTGATTTACTCCATTACCTGCACCGTGTTTGGCTGACGTTGATTTTCTGGAAAATCTATTAAGCTTACTTGAGCAACTGTTGATCTGTAAATCCATTGTCTTGTCACTTAGCAATATTTTACAAGACACTCTTTTATGTAAAGCGGCACAGTCTGTGGTTACCAGACAGGAGGCATCATCAAAGAACTACGTCTATAATTTGTACCGAGTTGGAAAATGATTGTCAGAAAATTATTTGCATTCGAAAGCGATTTACGATTCAACTAAATCTCCGTTCAGCGGGTGATTATAAATTGTAACATTTGAAATTGGCTTTTTCATTTCACTTATTTAATTTTACTCAAGTTCGATTTATGTGTCACGTTTGACCTCGAATTTCAGAAATTAATATTGCTTTGGTCACGATTGAGGTTGACCACCTATCGAGCTAAACCACTGTATCGACGATTTCATTTTTACTGTTTCAAAAACTGACGGAGTTTGAACTATATTATCTTTTAAAAATGGAAACTTTTATTTTGCTGCAATAAAGTATTGTCAAAAAGTGTTCCGTAAAATGAAGTGGCTTTTAAGAGCGATAAGATAATGGAAACGTAAGGCTGTGAAATTTTTTGAACACCGCTATTGTTTCACAAGGAAATTAAACAGACTTAATACTGAGGCAGATTCTAAGTCTATCACTCAAGCTAGAAAAGCGCAATCACACACAATATAAATTTTTGACACTGAAAGAGATATATTTCCGTTTAACCCATTAACTTTTCAAAAGGTGAAAT
>JAHPZR010050611.1:0-11944 GCA_019787425.1 Platygyra sinensis | reverse complement strand
CTATTTGCCTTTAGTTCAACGCCCCCCTTTCACCAAGTGATTCATTACACTGACTGACTATGGAATAAAACAATGAGTCAGGGATGCGTAGGCTTTACTGGAACATGTAAATTTCTCTCGATTATAGCCTATTGCAGAGGACTGGGGCGATTTCCCTATATTGATTGGATGAAAAATATAAACATTTCAACTGAAATTCTACTGAATTATAAGCTATTCAGCCAAGTTTAAGAGTTTTCAGTGGAAAATTATGCAAATGGAAGCCTTGCAAAAGTGGCAAAATTCCATACAAACCCTTATAATTTTGTGGCTTGTCTACCCAATCCATACAAACACTCTATTTATGTGACATTTGAAGCGCTACCAATTTGCCATTTTCCTCCTCTAAACACCTCTATTCTTGGTAAAGACTCTCAAATTTTTTTTTTTTTTCATTTGAATATCTTAGTTTTTCAAACAAACGGAAAACAACCATACTCTTTCCCAGGCCTCTCACGTTTCTGCAATGGCCTATTCTGCTTGTTTTTCCACATTTTGTGGTCTAGGATACTAATAAGAACAGGATCTGTCATTGAATTTGACAATCATGAGATCAAATAAAGCTATCATTCGTATAAGTTGTAGGAACACAGGAAGCAGGTTTAATCTCATCAATATTCAATTTAACAGCTAGCAAATGTTAAATAAGAAAATTACTATAAAAGAAAAATAATATTCATTTCTACGTTTCTTTTCCCCTTGGAAACTGGCTGGAGAGCGATCTGACATGCACCATCGAGTTCTCCGCACTAGTCCCTCTCCAGAAGATCCAGAAGCTTGTGGGGTTGGTCAGGGATAGTTCAGCGACTTTGATGTTGATTAATTATAATTATCACTAAAGTCACTGTAGGCGAAACTCATTATAATGAGTTTCGCGAAACTCATTATAATGAGTTTCGCCTACAGTCCGTGTTTTACCAACCCTACTGCGCCAATTTGGGCCCTTTCTTCTCTTATTCTGAGCTTTTCAAAGCGAGTATATGCGCTTCGCTGATCATGAATAATTATTGAATGTCATAGCATTCTGCCTTATGCTAAAACTACAAACTTCTGTGTTGCGAAAAACCTGAGACAAAAACGCTTTCCTTGGTTTGAAAATCAATAATCACATAGGAGTGTTTCATTATATACATATCTATTTTTTTTACAAACAAGCAGTTGTAACTACACATGCTATCTCTCTCGTTTGAAACTTGAGAAGAAACACCAGTCGGTCTAATTCTGAGTATGAAACTAAACCAGCTGCTTGGTAATTAAGTTTCTTTTCAAACTGCCAATGGTCATTTGTGTACTGACATGTTATGGAGACAACTAGGCCTATAAAAGGTGTTTGGATTGTTCTAAGTTGCTGTGGTAACAAGCAACTTCATAACTTTAGTACACTAAGAAGCCTCGCTAGTGATTCCATATCATATTACAAATAACTATCCTACAGATCGACATGACAGCTCCGAACTTCACTGGTGAAGGAGGGCAGAAAACATTCCGCGAAAACTTAATTTGTTCGCTAGAATTAACTCCCGCGCTGCACGGCCAGTTGATATTTATTTCACTTTTAAACTCTATTTTTTCCGTTACTGCATTTCTTGGGAAAATTCACTGAACGTTTTCGGCCAATCAGAAAAGAGTTAGAGAGCTCAATGTATAATAATAAACTAAACCAGCTGCTTCGTAATTAAGTTTTCTTTACAAACTGCCAATGTTCATCCGTGCACTGACATGTTTGAGGAGACGACTACGCCTATAAAAGGCGTTCGAATTATTCCTCAAAGCAATCTCACAACTTTACTACACTAAGAAGCTTCGATAGTGATACCATATAAACTACAAATAGCTATCCTGCAGATCGACATGGCAGCACCAAACTTTACTGGAGATGGACAGCAGAAAACATTCGAAGAGTTAATGTGTTCGCTAGATTTAACTCCAAGGCAGCACGGCCAGCTGACATTTATTTCAGTTTTAAACTCTATTTTGTCTGTTACTGCATTTCTTGAGAATGCTCTGATACTAATTGCTCTTCACAAGGAGTCTTCGCTTCATCCGCCGTCCAAACTGTTGCTTCGAAGCCTTGCAACAACTGATCTCTGTGTTGGTCTTATTGCAGAGCCTCTCTCCGTTATTTATTGGATGTCTCAAGTCAATAAACAATGGAATATCTGTCGCTACGCAGTAATAGCACAGTTCACAGCAGCTTATCTCTTGTGTGGAGTTTCGGTTGGAACTCTGACTGCAATAAGCGTGGACAGACTTCTCGCCCTGTTGTTGGGACTGAGATACAGACAAGTTGTAACTTTAAAGCGAGCCTATGTGATCGTTATTACGTTTTGGATGGTGAGCACTGTCGTTTCGGCAATTCGATTTTGGAATCGCCTTGTGGTATTATGGTGTGGTATAATAGTTTCATCTCTTTGTCTAGTAATTTCGACCTTTTCTTACATAAAGATATTCCTCACCCTACGTCATCATCAAAATCAAGTACAAGACCACGTTCAACAACTAAACCAAACAAATCAACTGAACATAGCGCGGTACAAAAAGGCAGTGTCTACTGCAATATGGCTGCAACTGACGCTCGTCGCTTGTTACCTACCTTATTGCGTAGAGTCGGCTAGCAGACCATCTTCCACTCTTCCTAGCGCTTGGATTTATACAAACACTTTAGTTTTCTTGAACTCGTCATTAAACCCGATTCTTTACTGTTGGAAGATAGAAGAAGTAAGACAAGCAGTAAAGGACACAATCCTACAACTGCTTTGCCATTTTATTTCGAGTTAGATCCTGCAGACATGTACCGGATATAACGATAAAAAGTTCATGCTTAAGATTTTAGAACTTTTCTAAACAGTTGCCTTAAATTAAAGTGAAGCTCAGTTCTCGGTTTCTAGGTGTTTCTGAGTAGTAAAATAGTCGTAAGAGAAAGTGTCATTGTTGTTACAAATAAAACAATGTTTCCGATGCAGCTTACTATTTTACAGGCGAAAACAGATATTAAGAAATGGAAAATAATAAACTCCAGTTTTTCTCTGTGTGGACTAATTTGCAAAATTGTGACTTAAGTCTCATTGAGGCACACGCACTAAGATTTTTTGGAATATCTAAATGTTTGAAATGATGGAATATATTTCTGGAGCTTCGATAGCAAATTGAGGAACTTACAAGGCGAAGCGTGCCTTAATGACAAGCAGGTATATCTTAGTAATGAATACTGAAAAATTTGTTTATTTATCTTCCGTCAGAATTATACTATTGAATACTTAAATGTTAATATTAGCGTGGGAAGCAGGGCTAACCTCTCGAACTGTGCTATTTAATACAAGAATCTTTAAAGGGATACTCTACACCTAAGAACAACATTTTAAAAAAAGATAGCTTATAACCCAAATAAGAGATATTAAACAGTTATAAGTGGTCAATCCTCGTACTTTTTGTGTAAATGGGGAACATTTCTTGACTTCCTGTTAAACCTTTGGATCACAGGTCAAAACCGGAAGTGACGTAGAAAGGAGAACTCGCAAAACCTCGGGCGCTTTCCATTCGGCCAAAAATTCCGAGATTTCCGGTTCGAAACTGAATGGAACGGTAAAAATTCCGGGAAAAGTTTTCGAAAATTTAGGAATACGTTTTGAGTGCACCCTCTTTTCCGGAAAATCGGAATAACCGGAAAATTCCGTTTCATTCGACCATTCCTTCTCGGGCCTAGTTTCTCCGAGCCTGGAAATCGAATTCAACATGGCTGATGCAAAAGCTACTAAACATAATATTAGTGCTCTACCTGACAAACGACTGAAATATCTTAGTTCAACATCATTGCATTGGATATGCCTCAACACGCTTTAGTGAGTACTGCGAAAATACCTGTGGGCTACATGAAATGTGAGCATAACTGCCGTGAACAGCTCGCTCGTCATTCGAAATCGACTCTTGAACTCGTCAGGAAAATAAAAAGGTATCGTACCCTAACTGTAGTCGCGCACTCCTTTTAAATTCTTACGATAAAAGTTATAATGTCACCCTCACCTAATACATGGTTTATTTCAACTTCAGCGTCGTCGATCGAGCAACCAGAAAGCAAGTAAACAAAGGTAAAAGGGTCCTCCGTTTGATTTCGTATTTTCGCGCGAAACTTAGAACTTGATGACCATTGACCTGGAACGGGTTAGTCCAAGGAACCGGAAAATACTGTTCCATTCGTCGCATGGAATACCCGGAATTTCAAACCGGAAAATTTTGTCGAATGGAAAGCGCCCCTCTTCAATAGTATTTATACTGAGGACGGATCGATCGGCTGTGCTACAAAAGAGCCTCTCGTGTCGCGTGTGGTGCGAAAATATAGTGCAGGCCTTACGCTTAAATTACCATAGAAAACCTTGTTTCTCTCAGTGAGTAATTTTTGCGTTAGATTCTTCACGTAAATGACTAATTGTTGTTCAACATCATTTAGAGCTATTAAGTAGGCGCGACAATCTCTAAAATTGCATCTATGTTGTTATCTAGTGAGGAAACTTCAAAGATTCTTTGGATCAATAATCACGTGCATAAGTTCGCTTTCGTACATCAAGAACTCAATTCAAGCAATACTGAAGTGTAATAGGGTTTATTTAAAGCAGTTGCGCTGTGTGCTTATATTATGTGCGTATTTATACCAACTCACGCAAACAGTCCTACGTGACCGCAACCGCGGCGTGCTTAACACTCACTTGCTCAAGGGCAACATATTATAATGCCACATCGCTGTATAGCTGGTGGATGTTCTAACACTCGCAGAAATGGAGTAAGCCTGCACAAATAGCCTGAAGACGCCCACTTCGCTAAGCTATGGACGAATCGCCGTGAAGAAGAACTGTTCTGATGTTTTTGACCCGTTGACACTGCGTTGACCAGCCAACTTTGTAGTGCTCACTTCATTGAGGATTCCTTTGAAGAACAGTCGGTGATAGCGAAATCTCTGGGCTAAAATATTTTGAAACCAATGCTGTTCCTACAATTTTTAAAAATGGTCCTCTACAGACAAAGAAGCTAAAAGGGCATGACAAACGTATCTCAAGACGCTGGCGCCATACCATCAAAACAAGCGCGGAAGCCGCTACGAGCTTATAGGACTTATAGAAAACGAGAAGCTACTAGGGTATGTTAAGGAGGAAATTAAAGCTTGTGTTAATCAATTTAAAGTGAAGAAAACACGTTCAGAAAATTCGAAAATACTTACTTGTGTTCAGCCATTTCAAGATCGTCGCGGAACACGAGAGGGAGGAATTGCAGCCAACTTCCGGTGCAAATAAGAGCGGTTGACAATAAATGCAGATGAAACATTGCCAGCAGTTGTAGAGGTCGCTACCCACACCCAGAAATTATATAGGGGAAAAAGTTTCTGCACAATTTCGAAGCAGCCGCACTGGTAGAGGCAAGTTTCGTTTCTCTACTCAGTGATGAGTGACAGAAAATCGAAACTTCCATCATGATAGTTTCCCTTGTATTTCATCCAGTCAGAGGAAAAACAACTCTGTGCTGAAATATCTTGCTTATACTGGTACCATGCCGTCTGCAGAACCCAGCGATTCAAACAAACGGCGTGGAACCCTGGATGCTATGTTATGCAAATATGATGGGAGGTTCGGCCAGCCCTTCTGCCTCAACAGCTTCATTGTTTTTGGCCACGACACAGTCAATTTCGGCAAAACAAAAGCACTTAAGCTCTACAACTCGATTTAGTCTTTGACAACTTCCACACTTACACCTAAAATTTCCAATCGAGAGTTGATCTTTTGTCCTAAATGCATATAAATGCACAAACACATTCCAGCGAGTAATATTTCACACATCGATACTGTGGACGATGTCTGCACACGAAAATATACGTAAAACAATTCCATCACAAAGACTATGACAAGAAAACTTTGTTGTTATCTTAAATTCATTTATTCGCTTAAGAAATCAAGTTACAAATGAACGGGTTGTTAAGAGAACTCGCCACAAGAAATACATTGATCGCTTACCACTCTGTGTTTTGCGGTCGTTCGAACTGTTCTTCATCGGACTTATTTGTGGAGTCAGTGTCTGAGCTAGCCTCGTTGTCGTAAGGCTCAAAGAGATACGGCTGCGCTTCTTGACAGTCTTCCCATGTTTTGTCTTCTGCAGAATGTTCTTGAGCCGAAACAGAACAAGAACTGCACGAATACCCCGATTCAATGCTAACTAACTTTGAGATAAACAAGCAATGGAGCTAAATCGAGTTCTCCTTTCTACGTCATTGATCACGTGCCTCAAAAGTAGTCAGTTTCACTTCCGATTCTGGAATAAGGCGAAATTTCGCTTTTCTAGCGCAGTTTTCAACCGTTAAAGATTTTTTCTCCCGTTCTTTTTGTCTCTCATACGTTTTTATAGTGCATATGCTACAATTTGAGCAAAAGTCGAAATATGGTGTGGAGTATCCCTTTAAAGCAAACATCTTTCATTCAGACAGCCCTTCTCTATTTAACATAAATTGGAACATGTATTTATTGAACGAGGCTCGACTGTTAAACTTCATTAAAGATAAGATGTGTTGTTGAAAAATGGCGATAAGGTTGTTGGAATGGAAAACAGAAAATATTTTTGCGACAAATATAATCCTTTTCAGGTAAAACGGAACTTCCTCGTTAACAAGGCTCATATTTCTTGGCACAAATGTTTATTTGGCATGGGAAGTTATTTCATGATAGAGGGAGAAAATTTCCCTTTTAATTAACAAATAAAGAAGCCTAAGCCGTGTACTGCACTGTGATAAAACACGACAGGCATTGGAGAACACGAGGGAAATGTAGAAAACACGAGCCGCAGGCGAATGTTTTCTAAAAATCTACATTTTTTTCTACAGGACCCTGCGTGCCCTCTGATTTGTCGAAAACCTATGTTTTATCAGAGTATAAAACATGGGTTTTTGACCAATCAGAGCGTGTACAGGTTCCTATTTATGTTATAATTAGTCATATGCATCGAAAAAACAACAATATATGGGCGATGAAAACCACATAGGGTTATTTCAGGAAACCTGTCGTTTCTCTCGTCAGTCAGCCCTCAGAGTCTTTCAGTAAACCAGCTACTTGTTAAGTTAACTGAGTGCTGTTTCCAAACTGTCAATGTACTGACATGTTTGCCAATGATTCCAGCCTGTGGATTAACTACAAATGGATATCTTGCAGATCGGTATGGCATCAACAAACTTTAAAGTGGAGATGGACAGCAGAAAACGGTCGGACACTTAAACTTTTTTGTTATATTAAACTTCTGGACTTCATTTCTTCAGTTTTATTAAACTCTTTCCTGTCCGTTATTGCATTTCTTGGGAATGCTCTCATCCTATTTGCTCTTCACAAAGAGTCTTCACTTCATCCGCCCTCCAAACTCTTGCTTCGTAACCTTGCAACAACTGATCTCTCTGTTGGTCCTATTTCACAACCTTTCGCCCTTATATATCAGTGGATGTCTGTAGCAAATGAATATTGGAATATTCGTCTCACGCACCGTTTATAACAAGTTTTATCTTGTGTGGAGTGTCTGTGTTGACACTGACTGTAATAAGCGTGGACAGACTTCTCGCCCTGTTGTTGGGACTGAGATACAGACAAGTTGGATCTTTAAAGTGAACTTACGTTATCGTTGTTGCCAGCAATACACGTGATTTTGAAATCTCCTGATAACTTTATGGTATGATATCTTCTGATCATAGTAACATCGCTGTCTATAGTAATCTAGAGCTTCTCTTGCACAAAGATATCCCTCATCCTCCGTCATCATCAAAATCAAATACAAGACCATGTTTAACAACCAAGCCAGACAAATCAACTGAACGTAGCGCGATACAAAAAGGGAGTGTCCACTGCAATTTGGCTGCAACTGACGCTGGTCGCTTGTTATTATACCCTGTAATATAGTGGCGGTTTTGACGAGTTATAGTAGACTATAGACTTCATCTCCTTTTTACGCTTGGAATTATACAAGTACCTTAGTTTATTTAAACTCGTTGTGAAACCCGATTCTTTTCATGGAAGCTCAGTAGAAGAAATCAGACAGGCGGCAGAGAAGGATACAATCAGGCAAGTGCTTTGCCTTTGTTTTCCGAGTTTGATGTGGTAGACCACCCCGGTGAGAAGGTGAAATATTTACTGATGTTCAAAGCCAATGATTTCAGAAGAAAATCTTTTCCTAGGTTAAAATTGCTGCGTACTCATTTTTTTCGGTATCACATGATTCCATCGCAGTAAAATAGCTGTTGGCGAAAATTTTCATCGTTGTTGTAAATTAAAAATCTGCTGTTTTAAAATACGAACCGATAATTTTACAGCTGTTAATAAAAAGAGAAAAAAAAATGCGTCTGTGGACTACAGCACACAGTACTCAAAGGCGTTCTCCCGTTCTCTACCTAAGTGACACATACACGTAGAACTTCGACAATACCGCCACCATCTGCTTTTGTTTACTAATCATATGTCTCAGTAAAACAGCTAATGCAACATCTAGTGAAATTTAATTTACGATTAACAAATAGATTCCATGTTGCCGTGGGTCTGTTCAGTAATATATCACAGATGACGTCAAAATGTGGTAAGAACAAAAAAGTGGCACACGAGGCGTAGCCGAGTGTGTCACTGATGTTCTTACCACATTTTGGCGTATTCTGTGATCTATTACTGAATCAGACGCACGGCAACATGGAATCTATTTGTTTTATATAATAACGAAAAGCCCTTTTTATTTCAAAATATTTCAACATAACGCGAAAGCCGGCCTTTGCCCCGCCCGGCTTTTGCCCGCCACTTTCTTGAACACTCAAAAAAAGCCATTGACGTGATCTATGATCTATGCAAAATGAAGCAATTTCATTGGTTACTATGCGTAGCAAAGAATTGTGATCGGTTGAGAAAAATCACGCCACTGTCAAACCTGACTCGAGCGTCGATTCTCGTGGAATGAAAACTTACAGCGAATGCAAATTGAACTGCGAAATCTTCAAAACTTGAAGAAACTACTGGAAAAATCAAGTCAGTTTTTGTCATTGGAGCAGCCCTGTGAGCCGAAAAGCTTGGACGTTGCCTTGAAAATTACAGGAGTTGAAAAAATAACCTCGGAAAACTTGTGGTTTGCGGTCAACCTAGAGGCTATTTGATTCGAGTTTGGAATGAAAGGAGCGTAAATGACGGTGGAGATTTCTGTCTTCTGTGGTTGGTGATTCTCAAATCAGCTTGATATAGAGTCGGAGACACATTTTAGCTGCGATACTGTTGACCGTCAGCTGTGGTTAGCTAAACTTTGCTCGTTGCTTTGCATGAAACGGACAGGACCATTCGCATCGGAAAGCAAGGTCATGTATTTATTTTACCTATTTTAAGAAGTGATGTTTTGATGTTTCATTCCTGACATCAATCAGTGTGTCAACATTTGTTTTGACATTGGGAAGAATTGATTTTTTTAAATGAATTAATCTCAGAAACATTTTGTTTACTGGGTTTGTTAAATTCGAGATAAAGCAATGGTTTTCGGCTTACCAAGACCAAGTTTGCGCGTGGTTTAGTCTCGCTCGACTGCCGACTGAGACTGCTCGAAAATTATTTCTGTATCATTTTCTAAAAGAAACGGCTTTATCTTTCGTTTTCTGGCTTCTCGAACCTGTTGAATGCCTCGGCAAGACTTTTTTGTATGTTATCTTTTGCCCAGTCACGTGAAATATTATCCTTATTCTCAAAACTTTCCGCCATTTTAAAAGGGCGGAGGGAAAAACTTTGCAATGATGACGTCAATCGTGCATCTGTCCTCTAATAGATCATAGCCGGGAACCAATCAAAATGCGAGAATAACTTGGGTTATTATATAATATCCGGTAGATTTTGAAATATTATTTCATAGTCTTTGAGGTAAAAAAGAAACATAAGTAGGAAAAAGGAATGATATCAACGCATAGCGGTATTATCAAGGAATAAAGTGATGAGAGCAAGTTTAAAAGAGTTAAGACCTGCAGATTGCCCTTGTTTTCCGAGTTTGCTGTCGTAGACCACCACGGTGAGAAGGTGAAATATTTACTATTGTTGAAAGACAATGATTTCAGAAGAAAAGCTTTTCCTAGGTTAAAATTGCTGCGTACTCATTTTTTTTTCAGTATCACATGATTCCATCGCAGTAAAATAGCTGTTGGCGAAAATTTTCATCGTTATTGTAAATAAAAGTCTGCTGTTTTAAAACACGACCGATAATTTTACAGCTGTTAATAAAAAGAGAAAAAAAATGCGTCTGTGGACTACAGCACACAGTACTCAAAGGCGTTCTCCCGTTCTCTACCTAAGTGACACATACACGTAGAGCTTCGACAATACCGCCACCATCAGCTTTTGTTTACTAATCATATGTCTCAGTAAAACAACTAATGCATCATCTAGTGAAATTTAATTTACGATATCCGGTAGATTTTAAAATATTGTTTCATAGTTTCTGAGGTAAAAAAAAAAACATAAGTAGGAAAAAAGGAATGATATCAACGCATAGCGGTATTATCAAGGAATACAGTAATGAGAGCAAGTTTAAAAAAGTTAAGACCTGTAGATTGCCCTTGTTTTCCGAGTTTGCTGTCGTAGACCACCACGGTGAGAGGGTGAAATATTTACTGATGTTCAAAGACAATGATTTCAGAAGAAAATCTTTTCCTAGGTTAAAATTGCTGCGTACTCATTTTTTTCAGTATCACATGATTCCATAGCAGTAAAATAGCTGTTGGCGAAAATTTTCATCGTTATGGTAAATAAAAAGTTGTTCTCCCGTCTTTCTTTAACTTAGATTGCAGCTTGGCTAAAACGGCTTGTTTTCACCTGCACATCTGGGCGGGATAACCAAACATGTAGATGTAGTTTTAAGGAGCGCCCACTTTGGTTAGGAACGTTTTCAAGGCTTTGTCTCAGAGAATGAGAACCTAATTTGCACAAAATCCTTTGATTCTGCAGACACAATTGAAAGTATTGAGTAGAAGCTCCTGTTTACGTTGTCGAAGGCAAAATGTTCCTAGCTTTACAGATTCTTTTTCATTTAAAATGAAATGCATGGCTGGTTTTCCTTCTTTGTTTTCGTTCTGGCCGATAAACAAGTCTAAGTGAGGGATGCATATTAAACACTCAGGCGAGAATTACTAAAAATTGTACCTTCTGGCATAACTGAGTTTTTACTTTTGAGCATGCAAATTTCTGCAATTTTGTTTCATAGATGACGCATATCTCTGCAGCTGCCAGGGCGAAATGGTTTAATTACTAATATACCAGAATTAAAATCTAAACGTTCGCCTATGGCGTATTACAACAGATATGAAATAAAAATGTTTTTAGACGAATGGCGATATGGTGGATTTAATGAAAAACAGAATAACGGTTTTGAGACAAATTTAATAACATTTATAGCTAAAAGGGAAAGAGTTTAGAAGTTCCTTGTTAGCAAGGTTCATGTTTCTTGGCACAAATAATGTTTATTTGGCGTGGGACGTTAATTCTTAATATCGTAATGAAGAAAACGGATATAAAATGTCACTTGTTTTTAAGACAAAACTGAAGTTGTTAGGTTGAGAGATGTACGGAGGATGAATAAAAAGTGCTATATTTTTAAAAAACATTTCTTTCGAGAGCTGTTTACGCTATGTTTTACCAGCCAAAGAAGCCACTTTTAACCACGACATTAGTAAAAATGATGTGGATGTGTACAGCGCCGCAAATGATCCCGACCGCAAATGATCCCCAAATTGGACCGCAAATGATCCCGAACCACAAATGATCCCCGATGTGGACCGCAAATGATCCCCGCCGAAAACGAGTAATGGCATGGAGTTTAGTTTCCTGGATTTTTCCTATTTTTTATTTTATTCCTATATTCATTTAATTTCATCAACTAAACGATG
>JAHPZR010050609.1:5000-15364 GCA_019787425.1 Platygyra sinensis | reverse complement strand
TGGGGTCTTATGCTTTTTGTTAATGTGCTACCGGTATTATTACTTTCGGTTGGAATTCTGTTTACAAATGCTAGTGTCTGGGAGTTCAATTGCTACAAGTGAGAAGGTAAACAAGCCCTTACAATTTGTAAGAGGGAAATGTATGGTAGAATATTGTTCACTTAATACTCACTTTATTATCTAGTAATAATTTATTTAGCTTTTAGTCTGAATGGGACATAACACAACATCTTTCGATTTAGCCCCATTTTATGCATGATGTCCTGTGCTAGTTTAGCTCTCTGAACTTGGCACTATTCACACATGTCAAATGAACTTGTACATGCTGTGTCAAGAGGTTTTGCTGCTATGATGACTCAGAATGTTTAAATTCATAACTAAGCACTGTGGCATTGTCAGTTGTTTTTTGAATGGTGGGCTCCATCCAAAAACTACAGTAGGCAGTAAGGTTTGGGTAAAAAACATCCCGCGAAGCAGCTGGGCAAGATGCACACTGTGCAGGTGAAATATTTGATGGATTATAATTGTATATATACCATGCCATAGAAAAAATAGCCAATCAAAATGCAGGAAATATGTTGTATATTTGTCAGTATTCCACCAAACCTTCCCATCGATCAGTGCAATTTAACTGCATCACACCCAACCTTCCCATCTGGCTACTGTATTTTCTATGGCATGGTATAAAATAGCTATGTAACCCTTTCTCATGGTATAAATGTGAAATATCCTACTTGTCACTTATATTTTCTTGGTATACACACTCACCTAAGGTATACTTCTCAAAAGTGTTGCATAACTAGAAGGCCTTCTGTCTCTACCATATTGTATTTTTATTTTGTCTATAGTACGGCAATAATAAATATGTTTTCATCTTTCTCTTCTTGGGCTTATTTCATGAAGTTATGCTATAATACAAATGCCTTTTTAAAAACTTTAAAACCCAGTGGAGCAGAAAAAAGAAATTACCATTTTACGACAACAGGAGCTTCCTGACTACGGGCAGAAGTGATGTTTTCTCTGGCAATTACTATGCACACAGAAATCCAAGGCTTTGAAATATTTGATATTTTGCACTTTCTTGGCTTTGTCTCATAAAATTTAATGGGAAAAAGGTTATTTCAAGTTTCTTTCATATTTTAACCTCACGTTTGAAATATGATTGCATTGTGTCATTTTTGTGTTTATAAATTGAGGCAATTGCTATATCTCTATAAAAAAGGGAGTATACTTATTTCCATTAAAGTAAGGACAACAAAAATACTTTATTTCACCCCATAATTATTACAAGAGAAAAAAAATATATGTCTATATATACAACAGATGATAGGGGTGCTGGCTGCGAGTGCCCGAAATAACCTTCAAGTTGAAAAGGCCAGGCAGCCAGTAGCACTTAACTGAAAAAAACTAGAGTCACTCAGTAGATGTTGGATCAATGAATGTAGTACCTGGGATTTTCCTCCACATCATTTGCAATGGATGTAAACATTGTAGCATATCATTTGCATAAACCAAACCATCACCTCATTCCAAAACTTGTAATATCCAACAACGTCTTTTAACGTTGGCAAGTAAATAAAAAGCTTTTAAGTAGAACGTCATATTCCAAGGTCGGTCTCACACACGTTAAGAGGCATCCTTGGCTTTGACAAAATTGTCGTGACAGCCGATCGTTGACCGGTATTGTTCGATTGTAATTGTTCCTATGCTAGCAGCCAATAACACAGACAACAGCAGTGTAAGACTCTTATTCAGTGCGAGTATTTTTGAGAGTACTATAGCTCTTTCAGTTTGAGGTGTAAGCCACACCGATAGTCCAACCCGATAGATGCGTGCTTGTCAGAGCTTGTGAGATTACTCGTGACTCCTCGAGAAAGCTTACTTGTGAGATATGTGGTGCAACCCGCACCGGATTCAAAGCCAATGAATGTGGGCTTGCGGAAGCGTCTAGCTTCAGTGCAATCCGCACTAAACACAAAGCGAGTCTAGATGTATGTTACCTTCCCTCGCCGAGAAAACTCCGCTCAGCAACACCTGAATGAAATAACAAACAACAAACAAGGCAAATTATGCAGTTCAGTTAATTTTCGATTCGAAATGAAAGAAAGCCAATCCATGAATCATAAACAGCGCGACAGAGCAGTTTTGAAATAGAACATAACTTACCTTGAACAAATACTACTAATTGCGTCGGATAGTTCTTCAAAATTCTCCCGACAAAGGGAAAACGGTTGCACGGTGACTACCACACGCTGGAAGCAATGGCCGACGAAACAACTTGAACTAGTACCCAGACTATTTATACTCTCGGAGATCTGTCACGTGTCATCTCGTCCTCAAAGTGACAAACTGACAAACAAGATTGCCTCTGACTAAGGGTCTTTATGCAGAGCATAAGACCCAAAAATATGCAAAGCAAAATAAGAGTCAGTTATATTTAACAAATAAAAAAGCCTAAGCCGTGTATTACACTGTGATAAAACACATGGTCATTTGAGAACACGAGGGAAATGTAAAAAAACACGAGCCGCAGACGAGTGTTTTCTACATTTCTCGAGTGTTCTCAAATGACCATCGTGTTTTATCATAGTGCAATACACGGCTTAGGCTTCCTCGTTTGCTTTAAAATATAGATTTTACACGCGCAAAACAATAAAACAAGCTTTTTCTAAGTTTTATACACTTCTAAAACATAGGTTTTTGACCTATAAGACCGCGCGCAGGGTCCTATCTATATTCTAAAGCTAAAGAAACCTTCACGTTGCCATTCATATCTATGGGATTTATGTGAATATTTCTTTATTATTGTCATTTTGTGATTAGGAAAAGCATATAATTTCACGCGCGTTTTGTCAGAATTCTTGTAAATTTGTTGCCTGACAGAGGAGTAAACTATTTGAATGCCTCTTAATATCATTGATGACAAACGCTTGCAATCGTGGGTGATTGAATACTTTATTGTATCCAGAAATTTTGCGCCAAACGTTGCCATGGAAACCTTTTAATTTCACATTTGAAATTATACCTTGCAGGGTACCAGAGGCTTTCTCTCGCGCGCGGAGGACTACACCGGTAAACCTCAGACAGCCAGGTATTGAATTATAAATTAATGCTCAAGCAATTTGTCAACAATGATATTAGTATAGGAAATCGCACGACCTCGAGTACAATTCGTGATTAATAGGTACGAGTGATTTTGAAAGTTCTCAAAATTGCACGAGCCTTTAGGCGAGTGCAATTTGAGAATTTTCAAAATCACGAGTACCTATTAATCCCGAATTGTACGAGAAGGTTGTGCGATTTTTTATTTATAGTACATTTAACAAAATTACGCGTCGTTTCCATGAAAACTTAATAGGTACTCCTACGGAGTACAATTTGGGATTAATTGTATTGCTCTCGACCAAGCAAAATTGAGTAATTTTGTTGATTGTACTATAATTTTAGGTAACACCCTCTTTAAATGGAAAACTAATAATTTTTCGTTCCTACCGTGGTCTTTCAGCGTTTTTACCTGACTTAATACCCGACTTCAAAATTAAGTTTATTTTCTGTTAACCTTTACGACTTACTGTACGTTCACGTTTGTTTTATGGAGGAACGGAGCAATTAAAACAGTTTTACTCGTTTCATGATGACGAAAAAAAAAACTATCCAGTCACAATTATTTTAACTGATTAAAGAAATATTGTCATAGGAACGAAAAACTGAGTACATTTTCGGCTAAGATCACCCTCACTGTAGATCGTTTTCACTGTCACGCAAAGATTAATCAAATACATTCAGTGGAAAAAGTCAAGAAATTGTGATGTTATAGAAGATAAAAAAAGAAGACACTTCTCCAAGTTTTAGGCCGGTTCTTTTCCCCAAACTTCAGATATTTGTCAAAATGTTTCAAAGAAATTTACAGAGCCCAAATGAAAACGCCATGTTGCTGCTAGGGTGCACCAGTATGACGGGCGGAAAAATAGTGTCAACATCTAAAACTTACTTTGGCTATCTAGGCGACTGATCATTTGTACTGAACAAACAGATATTTACATTAGCACTTTTCCTAATGGTTTAAGTTCTTAAAGGCCCAGATCATGAACTTAGTGTATATTCTTCAACAAACTCGATCGCACAGCCACACCTCTGAAGTTCAAAATTCTCTGGTTTCCCATCGAAGCACAGGGCGTAGAGGAGATCTCTTTGACCGTATTTCCAGTTGAATTCAACGAACAATATTGTTGCGCGAATCTGTGGTTGGCTCAAATCACTGTATTGCACTATAAACATGCGATCGTGTTAGGCGTCTTTTGAAATCCTATCCGTTCAAATGGTCATCGTCCGAAGGGCGACGATTCCGGAAAGCCAAGCTTTCTGTACGAGGCACAGTTTTCAGTCCTTGTCCCTTCTCTTACTGTTAACAACAACAACCATTTATTTTGCGTAGTACACAAAATATTATACAGTTGGTCATTGTTAGTCACCACAAGTGATAGCCCACAGTCATTACTGCATGCGGCATGCATCGTGAGGATAGGATAAGATTTCAACACACGGTCGCATGTTCACAGCTCGATCAGCTCGTACAGTGATTTGAATCATTTGTATTGAGGTGTGAAATTGCATAATATAACTTTACCACTTCTTATGTTCGGTGAGTATAAAGGCGTTCATGGCTCCTTAGTTTAGGATTTTAGAAAGTGTTGACTTCACGTGAAAACGATCTATACTGAGACTTAAGAGATCAAGTGACTGATAAATAAAAGCAGGAGGGAGAAACGGTGAGCTTCTAAGAGATAAGATCAAACTATTTGCGAAAGCAGTTTTTATTTTGAGAATTACAGGAAGAAATACTTCATTAACTAACCGATTGATAAAAGCAAATTTTGATTAAAGACTGAGCTGGATTTGAGAACAAAAAATTAGGGGCATCTTACCACAAAGCCTTGATTTTTTTATTTCCACTCCCGCGGGAAGTCTTGCAACACTTCTGACAGCAACAAACCAGACCAGAAGGCAATGGGTGATTGCAAACAGCTGCTGATTACTTAACCTCGCCATTGCTTCAAAAATCCAAGGGCTGAGAACAAAACCCGTGAGTAGAAATTCAAGATCTTGGGCGCTTTCCATATTCGACCAAATATTCCGGAAATTCCGGGTGGGGGAGCGAATGGAACAGGCGTTTTTCCGGAATTTCATTCCGAAATTTTTGATGTACCTCGCGAGGTTGGCCTAAAATCTGGAAAATAGGATTAACAGAAAAAATTCCGTTCCATTCGACCATTCTTGCTTGGGCCTAGCTTCCCCAAGCCTGGAAATTCAATTGAACATGGCTGATCCTGAAGTTTCTAAATATATAAACAAACAACTGAAAACGACTGAGATATCTTACTTCAACATTATTGCAATGGAGTGGCCTGAACAAGCTTTGGTGTAAATAGATGCGAGCTGCGTGAGATGTGAGCAAAACCGCTCGAGTGAACAGCTCGCTCGTCATTCGAAAGTGACTCTTGAGCTCGTATACGGAGGTCTGTATCGTACCATTAAAAGAGAGTACTGTATTATATATTTGGGGCTCATGATTGATTCAAACCTAAGTTGGAAAAAGCAAGTTGCATGTGTTCTGAAAAAGGTTAGAAGAAGATTTGGCATTCTCGGCAAAATTCGTCATTTTATTACAAAAGACATTTTGAGAAGCTTATATTATACAGTTATTTATCCTTTTCTAATTTATGGATTAATTGCTTGGGGTAATACCTACAGTACTACTCTTCGACCAATCTATATTCTGCAAAAAAAATGCTGTTCAAGTTATTACTTTTTCAAGTTTTGATCATCATTCCAACCCCCTATTAAAGTTACTAGGTATAATTATATTCCCTGATCTTGTAAACATACCATATACCATATTTTTATGTATAAATATCATAATCAGTTACTACCATCTGTTTTCAATTCCTTCTTTATTAAAGTAGATCAGCTCCATAGTTATAATACACGGCACGCTTCTAAATTGTCAAGTTATCTTCCTAAGGTACGAACAAACTATGGAAAATTCAACATTCGTTTTCAAGGCCCTATGATATGGAACTCTACAGATGAAGATTTCAAGAGTTCCTCCCTTTCCGCATTAAAATTACATCCGAAAGAAGATCTAACTAACAATTATTAATAAAATCTGATAATAACTTCATAACATTCCTGACCGGTGTTTCTAGGCAAATAGCTGTAGGTCAATGCAGTACTCGTATACTTATTTATTTAATGTTATTCTCCTTATTTTCTTTTGTTGTATTTAATGTGTCTGGGATGTTTACTCTAATTAGCTACCGACTTCAATTTGTAATATATATTAAATTAACTGGCAACCTAGCATTTATAATTAGGGAGCTTTAGATTGGACTACGAGTACGAGATTGAGTACGAGTACGACTTTTCAATTCTAGTTTTCAGGCTTCACATTATCACAACACATACCCATTTCAGCCCATGAGCTACTCTCTCCAACTAAAACCAACATGAAGAAGGAGGGTTCTGGAAATGTCACTGGTTTGAAATTCGAAAGTCGTACTCGTACTCAAACTCGTACTCGTAGTCCAATCTAAAGCTCCCTAATATTTCAGGTTATTTCAGGTTGTCAACTACCCATATTTTTTAAATTAATTATTATGCAATGTCACTGTAATTTAATCTAATTTAATCAAAATAAGGGATAAATAAAGCTGTTGTTGTTGTTGTTGTTATTAATGAAGTCGCGGTCTCCTTTTAATTTCTAAGGGTTAATAAAGTTATATTGTCACCCTCACTTTATACATCGTTTATTTTAACTTCAGAGTCGTCGAGCAATCCCTAAGCAAGTAAACAAAGGTAAAAGAGTCTTCCGTTTGATTTCGTATTTTCGCGCGAAACTTGGAATCTGATGACCTGGAACGGGTGAGTTCCATTCGTCGCATGAAATGACCAGAATTTCAAACCGGAATATTTGGTCGACGTAAAGCGCCCCTGATTTTAATCAAGGGACAACTACTGAAGCAGTTGACCTGACTTAGGGTCTAGCAAGACAGTTCCTGTTTGATGATCAGAGCAGGACTCGCACCCGCGGTCTACAGATTTGAAGTAAGCTGCCATAACCACTCGGCCAAGCAGCAGTCTTGTTGCTCAAGGAAACAGCCTGTGATTTTGCTTCCGAGACAGGCATTTGGCGCTCAAGTGAAAGGGATGGGTCTAGCTATATTTTGGAGGGGTAGTCTAATTTAAAATACATTGAAGCTATCGCTGATAAACTTCTATAGGGTTAAGTATTTGAAAAAAAAAGCGTTTTATATTTTGGTTTGAATAACTTTGCATCTTGGTCACGTGACTTGCACAGCCAATTGTTTATATAAATTTTAACTAAAATTTACGATAGTTCGCAGTTGTAATCCTTGACTTATTTTGATTTATGCCAATGGCTATAACAACCAAGTTTAAAGAATTAATCAGGGTTTGATAGATTTTATTTCTTTTGTTTCAGTTACAATGCATATTCATTGGGGAGCGGCTGAGACTAGGCGGAAAAAAGAATTAACGTCAAAAGAATACAATATTTTCAGAATCCCTGAATAGAACGGCATATGCCCAGGTAGGTTAAAGGTTTTGAGAGAAAAATGAGAGTTTTCCAGTACTTCTACATCTCGTAACAAAAATAATTATATTTCTTTCAATTTAGAGCGTGGTCAATCAAGTGGCCACTTATGTCGAGTAAATTCTTAAGAAATAAACAACTCCAAGCCAAGTTTTAAGTAAAAAGACTAAATTTTGAAAAAGAAATGTCTAAAACATCGCATATAAGCCAGACCTATGCCTTAATTCAGATGAGCGACCAATGATTTTTTTTGGGAGGTAAGCTAAGGATTTCGCGTGTTCCTACTTTCTGTTAGTAGTGATGTGAATAGTTATGGACTGCCGACTGTTTCGGAATGTTGCGAATTTCAGAGAAGGCTTATCTTAAGTTTTATGACTGTATTGAACCTAGCCGGCTTCTCAAAACTTCCCGTGAGCTTCAATACGCACTGATACTTGAAGTATTTTTTTTTCTCCAACACTTAATTAATCACTGTTGAAGTGAACTTCACGATTTCTGTTATGTTTAGAATGATTTAGCGAGCTGAAACTGACTCCGAGGCGCTATTTACGGCTAATCAGTGCTTAAATTAACTAGTTCCCTAATCCTTCATAAATTATATATTCTCAACCATGAAATCCGCAAGATATTACCTACCTTAAACTTGCAAATGTAGTCTGTCGTTCGATACCCCTTCTTATATGAAAGAAAAACTTTAACAAGCAGGAATCGATATCAGTTTTGATGCTTATTATCCTTTGATGGAAATTTAAACACAATAATTCATTAAAGATGAAGCCGCTTATTGGGCAAGAACCGTCAAAAGCAACATTATCTGCACTTTCGATCCTCTTTTTAAGTCTTTATTTCCGCTTCTGTTTCCTTAAAAAACATAGCTTACCCTCAGTTTTTCTTAGTTCAATCCTGAAAGACTGCAGTTCATCTTCGAAACTAATCACAGGCTTAAATTGGTCCACTGCATGTTATAAGGGCTCCTGGATTCGTACCCACCTACGGGTTTTGTGATCAGGTGAAATTTCAATGTTGCTACCGTAATAGTTGTAAACTAATATTGATTTGATTTTTCATTTAGAGATGATTTTAAATAACCGATGATGAGTTCCCGATGAGCCTTGTTTTTGCGTATCAGCTCGGGTTTTCATTTGGGACGGTAACGTGGCTATTGTTTGTCGCATGAACGATGCATTTTTAAAATGCTTTACCTACGGTTTATCTGTTGATTTTTCAAAATTTTATTTTCTAAGAAATGGCAACTTCCACTCCGTTAATAAACTACTGTATAGAGTTTTCTTCCCAAGAATGCAACTGCAAAGAGAGAGATACCAGGTTCTTAGCACTTGAGATCAAAAATATAACCTGTTTATGTTTGTCTGTCATTTTAGTTTTTCTTGTCATACTCACGCAGGGTTTTTTCATGTTAGGATGTACTCTTGGGAAGTTCATCACACCTTAGCGTCAGTTATCTTTTCGTTCACTTTAACGTAAACGTCCTTTGTCTTATAAGGACTGGAAGCGCAATGCAGATGAAATACTCCCCCTAAGAATATATAAAACATATTGTTCATTTAATTCCGTGAAAGTTCTTAGCAGTAAAATATCGGTACAATCTCTGTTATGACGAACACATTCTCCCAATCGCTTGGTGCTTTTTAATGTCGATTCTCACTGTTTTTTTTTTGTGGGTTTTTTCGGCTCATTCCGTGTCCTTTACCATACGGACCATTTTTCGTAAAATCGAAATCAAAAAGTTCGAAACCAAGACAGACAAGCACAACCAACCCACCAGCTTTTTCGCTTATCTAAATCACCTCATTTTTCTGATCACTACTGGGAAAAAATGTCGCTGTAGCTATTCTTGCTAATTCCCTGTGAAGTCCGTAAAATTATCCCTTTCCAAGGCCATGACCGAACAATACCGAAGAATGGGGCTAATTAACCAGTGACGTTATCGAAGGAAGAAGAATGTACGCAAAATCGATGCAAAATGCAAGGAAGATTTGTTTTTGGAGGGATTCGCAGTATAGCATTAAGAGAGAGAAATCCTCTTCATTGAATACTTTAATCCCAATGACACTCGCCCAGAAGAGAGAAAAAGTCGAAAGCAGTGGGCAGACTTGTACGAAAACGGACATTGAGCTCGGGTTCGCCGCTACTGTAGAAGCTTAAGATTTTCGTGGCTTGCAGATTCATTCCAGCTTCTACTGTTAAGCTTGATATTGCTAAGCAGATAAAACACAAATGGTTGAAATAAGCCGGCTTGGAGTCATCTGACTCAGTATTCAATTCAAACGAGCCCTAGATGTCCCAGACCAAAATATTGGAAACTACTGTAGTTGAGATAATTATACGGCAAATTATACGCATCTAGTTTCCTTTATCCTAGAAATAGAGAGCTTTCTAAACGAAGAATCAGCGACACTTTCGTCCCACAACGAAACAACTAAGATTAATTAGGTTTCGAACTACAGAGTTACCTTATGTCGACCGGTTTTCTAAAATCGCCCAGACTAAGTTAAGACAACTTATCAAACGTTATTGTAAAGCTGATTTAGACGTTGAGTTGGTCTTTAGTACGTTTATACTTAGAAACATGTTTGGCGTGAAAGATTCAGCACCAAGGTCTACGTTCGCGTGTCGTTTATAAATTTTCGTGTGCTGGCTGTAACGCCAGATACAAAGTTGGCGAGATGACTCGCCACCTTTGTACACGTGTTCGCATGTTTACAGGCACCTGCAGTCATCTAGGGCCTGT
>JAHPZR010050608.1:2500-16800 GCA_019787425.1 Platygyra sinensis | reverse complement strand
ACGCGACAGCAACAGGAAACGACTTAAAATAAAAATTAAAATGAATCTTTACTGAAATATCGACAATTTACGTACAAGCTTGAATTTCGAGAAGGTTCCGACTCACTCTTCGCTCAGTTTTGCAAAAAGTAGTTAAAAAATTTTTCCAATTTGGTCTACAGGCTAAAATAAGATGCGAATAACGCTCTCAATTAAAAAGTAACAGTGCATTCACGAAATGATTGTTTTTGCTGAAGCCCCACCTATGTTTGGAATAAAGTTTCCTTCAGATCTTAAGTGTAAACACCAATTTTCGCAAAAACATGTTCAACTCTTCGCTTGTGGGGCATTTTTATACAAACCAAATAAGATTCTTATACTCTATTGTTTGTTTGAAAGATCTCAGACAAGGCCTATTTGAGGTGAAATATAGTAAAATAAAAACAAAGTTGAAGAATAAGATATTGTATTGAGGCTATTGTGAAATCCACTCGGAAAGAATCACTTAGCTATAGACCCAGGAAGTGGGCACTTAATTCGGTTTGCTGATTATTCTGAGAGTGTTTCTCTGCAGTGATGTATCTTTTGTTATTTATGCAGCTCAAGGACAGGAAGACGCAATCGATAAAAATCGGCGTCAATTTATTTGTACAAGTATTCGAAACCAACTTAGTTCGAAGCAAGAGCACGCCGTATTGTTATAATGAATCAAAAGCGATTGCTCGTGGCATTTCTTTTTTCACTGATTGTCCTTGGACACATCTTACACACAGTGAGCAGCGTTGATATAAATGATATCATCCAACCCGGCAGAAAGAGACGTTATCAGGTATGACTTTAAATAAAAATACAACAAGTGCATGATAATTGAAAAAATGGCAACCTTCGAAAACATATTGCTTTTGCACATACGAGTGGAAAACAAAACAGCCACAATAATTTAATTCAAATGTTCTTGACAAGTTTGTTTTCCAAAAAGCATTTCTCCTCCTTATTTATTCGGAGAGGTGACATATTGTAGTAAATTTTCGATTAAAGAGAGAATGTTCAGATAAGTCTTAAAGAAAATATCATGTTTAGAACATTATATTATTTAGGGAATAGCTGTTTCTGTCAGGAGAGTGATGTTCTTCTGCTCAACTTGCCTTCAGATGAACGTTGTGTTGTCACTCGTGTATGCAAGCAGCTCGTCAATATTCATACAGAAATGTTTTAAACATTGTCTCATCTGGTTTGGATCGATATGAAGGAACCCTCTGGTGCCAGGGACAGTCCTAAGTTTTCCATATTACGTTTTACTTCTGATTGGAGGACAAAGTGGCGCGAGTTTTCGTAAGCCAATCACTTGACGCGGTAATACAAAACAAACGCATGCGCGAATAGGTCATTTTCGAGTTGTCTTTTGCCTCTGTTTCAAAACGAGTCCTCACACAATTTTTTTTTTTTGTGAAAGTGAGTTTCATTTGCATGAAAAACTAACTTATAGATGAAAGGTTTCGCAGAGCCAAAGGACATCTCGGGAATGGCCCGTTACTTTAATGCGATCTTAAGTGAAAACCACGCTATGGCTTCCTCCTTGGTTTAAGCTATTGATTTCCATAAACTTAACGCTAACGATCTTAGCAATGGATCCATGATTGCTAAGACTTTATTTTTAATCCTTCAGGGTTAACAAAGACTTTATCCAAAATGTGTGTTTTCTTTTTTTTTTAGCAAAGTTTCTGTCAACAAAGGAAGAAAAAAATTTGCGAAGCCATGAGGGAGTACTGCTTTTCAGATGAAACCAAAGCTGAATATTCAAGAAGTCTATCCAAGAATAGTTAAACCGAGAAAGGCATGGGCACCAGTGGCGAATTCTGAGAAGAAAAAAAAAATCTTATCAATAATTGCCTCATAAGTTCTGTTGTTACTTTTTTTTCCGGGCTTGAACGTCCAAGCGTGCTGTAATTTAAAATATTAACTGAAATAAATACCTCGAGCTTATTTGTAAGCAGAAAAATGAATGAAACAAGTCAATAAAGTGCAGTGAACGGCTTATTTCCTTTCGCAACGATGGCCATTTCCAGTTATCTACCAAACTGATCGAAAACGCTAATTGACCTTAATTCCAAAGTTTGGATTCTATTTTCCCCGTCGTACCTTCCAATGATTAAGTCTCTTGCTTTAGTTACATTTTCTTTTGGTCCCGATTTAATTTCTTTCATTGGCACTGAAAACTGACGTAAAATAACTGTTGTTATTGCTTTTAAGATGTGGTGATTATCTGGTTCGCTTAATAAGCCAGTTACAGACCCCGTTCGGCCTTTTCTTACCAAGACCTAAGCGCGTCCCCTTATATCTAACAGACGCGAGTCCCAGACCCATTACTGATCATTACTTACTGAAAGTTTCAGTTCACACTGCTCGTTTCTCTCTGGCAAAATTAGGATGTATCAACTGTTTCTCTTTTGACATTTTTATAGCAACAGAGTTTTAGACCAATGTTACCTCAAGTTCTGTTCCAGGAATTGAATCTTTCTTTCTAACTTGTTGGGAGTTTGTGAGCTCCATGGGAGTGGAGGGGGAGGGGGGGAACAAAGTGCCCCATGTAACTCAAGGAATAGTCACTCAATAGTAATCAAACTTGTATGAGGTGCAACGCGTTCAAAATGTTTACCTTAGTGCTAATATATGTCGATCAACGAGTCACGGAACGTCGAAACGGCGTCACAGATTTCAATTGTCCGCCACTTTGGTCCGGCATCTTCGACTACAGACATTTCAAATATACAAATAAGAATACATCTCTGTTTCTAATTAAAAATATATAGATTATTTCGATATACAGATTATAAACAATTATTGGATGCGGTTTTTGTGATATCCAGAATAATCGAGGTCGAGGTAAGGGTTATCAGCCAAAGCCGAAGGCTGAGGCTTATACCCTGACCGAGAGCTTGTTTTATTACACATTGAATGAAAAAAATGGAAGTCATGTTTTTGCTTCTTCACTGACGGGGAGCAACACAAAGCGCGCGAACTTGACATGATAACCCGTGACCTTGAGTGTCCTTGACATGATAATTGGATAATCTGCAGTTATGACGTCACGGGCACTGATTTCGAAATTAACTGCACGCTTTCGGCCAATCAAAAAAGAGTTAGAGCGTTCAATGTATAATAATAGTGAATAATTGTATGATTGATTGATTCATACATTTATTTATAACTGAATTGAATTTCCAATGATCAGTTTTCATTAGTTGACTTTCCACTTTAATCAAAGGCCTTATGAAAATGAGATTACAATGAATGCACACCTTGGATATGGGCCCCACTTATTGAATTACAGTCCTCGTTCACTTCTTTGGCATTTTCATCAATTTACAAAATAGATCCTATATTACCGTGCGTCTGTTTAGTAACACAGATCACAGATGATGTCAAAATTTGAGAAGGACTAGAACAAAAAAGGGGCACACGAACCGTTGATTGAGTGTGGCGCCAATTTTGTTAACACATTTTGGCGACATCTGTGATCTATTATTGACCAGGCACACGACAACGTGGAATCTATTTGCCTTATAATTATAATGACTTCATCTATCCGTCTCTTCTGCAATAGATCATACGTAAGAACGAATCAAAATGCAAGAACAATACGACACAAAATATAAAACTTAGTGATGTCTGGGACTATATACAAACGGTTTTAAAATGAACCATAATTAGTAACTAATGCAATACAATAAATGTTCCCTAGCTACCTTAAAACTGCCATATGTAGATTTATTATAACAATCACACACAAGATCAACAAAGATAGACTGACAAGAAATAATCACTTCCGGACAAAACGTTTCTACAAGCTAAGATAAGTATAAATTTCAAATTCGTCAACAATACTAATAACGATAATAATAACGAAATTCTCAAAAACGCATCTAGATGCTTTTTCAAACATAAAGACCTATGTCTAAACCTTAGAAGCTAGAAATTAATAAAAGTAACTAAATCTTTAACTAAAAGCGACATTACCATATAACTTAGCCCTGGTTGCCGTTTGCCATTGTCTAGCAAGGAAATAAAATTCAGAGTCAACTGAGTATGTTTGGCAGCCATAGGTTGTAACACGTTTGGCTGCCGTAAACATTGATTGACTCAATTTTAACCTGTGCAGCACAATGGCACAACGATGAAACCAGGGCTAAGTTATATGGTACATGTCGCTTTTAGTTAAAGATTTAGTTACTTTTATTAATTTCTAGCTTCTAAGGTTTAGACATAGGTCTTTATGTTTGAAAAAGCATCTAGATGCGTTTTTGAGAATTTCGTTATTATTATCGTTATTAGTATTGTTGACGAATTTGAAATTTATACTTATCTTAGCTTGTAGAAACGTTTTGTCCGGAAGTGATTATTTCTTGTCAGTCTATCTTTGTTGATCTTGTGTGTGATTGTTATAATAAATCTACATATGGCAGTTTTAAGGTAGCTAGGGAACATTTATTGTATTGCATTAGTTACTAATTATGGTTCATTTTAAAACCGTTTGTATATAGTCCCAGACATCACTAAGTTTTATATTTTGTGTCGTATTGTTCTTGCATTTTGATTCGTTCTTACGTATGATCTATTGCAGAAGAGACGGATAGATGAAGTCATTATAATTATAAGGCAAATAGATTCCACGTTGTCGTGTGCCTGGTCAATAATAGATCACAGATGTCGCCAAAATGCTGTTAACAAAATTGGCGCCACACTCAATCAACGGTTCGTGTGCCCCTTTTTTGTTCTAGTCCTTCTCAAATTTTGACATCATCTGTGATCTGTGTTACTAAACAGACGCACGGTAATATAGGATCTATTTTGTAAATTGATGAAAATGCCAAAGAAGTGAACGAGGACTGTAATTCAATAAGTGGGGCCCATATCCAAGGTGTGCATTCATTGTAATCTCATTTTCATAAGGCCTTTGATTAAAGTGGAAAGTCAACTAATGAAAACTGATCATTGGAAATTCAATTCAGTTATAAATAAATGTATGAATCAATCAATCATACAATTATTCACTATTATTATACATTGAACGCTCTAACTCTTTTTTGATTGGCCGAAAGCGTGCAGTTAATTTCGAAATCAGTGCCCGTGACGTCATAACTGCAGATTATCCAATTATCATGTCAAGGACACTCAAGGTCACGGGTTATCATGTCAAGTTCGCGCGCTTTGTGTTGCTCCCCGTCAGTGAAGAAGCAAAAACATGACTTCCATTTTTTTCATTCAATGTGTAATAAAACAAGCTCTCGGTCAGGGTATAAGCCTCAGCCTTCGGCTTTGGCTGATAACCCTTACCTCGACCTCGATTATTCTGGATATCACAAAAACCGCATCCAATAATTGTTTATAATCTGTATATCGAAATAATCTATATATTTTTAATTAGAAACAGAGATGTATTCTTATTTGTATATTTGAAATGTCTGTAGTCGAAGATGCCGGACCAAAGTGGCGGACAATTGAAATCTGTGACGCCGTTTCGACGTTCCGTGACTCGTTGATCGACATATATTAGCACTAAGGTAAACATTTTGAACGCGTTGCACCTCATACAAGTTTGATTACTATTGAGTGACTATTCCTTGAGTTACATGGGGCACTTTGTTCCCCCCCTCCCCCTCCACTCCCATGGAGCTCACAAACTCCCAACAAGTTAGAAAGAAAGATTCAATTCCTGGAACAGAACTTGAGGTAACATTGGTCTAAAACTCTGTTGCTATAAAAATGTCAAAAGAGAAACAGTTGATACATCCTAATTTTGCCAGAGAGAAACGAGCAGTGTGAACTGAAACTTTCAGTAAGTAATGATCAGTAATGGGTCTGGGACTCGCGTCTGTTAGATATAAGGGGACGCGCTTAGGTCTTGGTAAGAAAAGGCCGAACGGGGTCTGTAACTGGCTTATTAAGCGAACCAGATAATCACCACATCTTAAAAGCAATAACAACAGTTATTTTACGTCAGTTTTCAGTGCCAATGAAAGAAATTAAATCGGGACCAAAAGAAAATGTAACTAAAGCAAGAGACTTAATCATTGGAAGGTACGACGGGGAAAATAGAATCCAAACTTTGGAATTAAGGTCAATTAGCGTTTTCGATCAGTTTGGTAGATAACTGGAAATGGCCATCGTTGCGAAAGGAAATAAGCCGTTCACTGCACTTTATTGACTTGTTTCATTCATTTTTCTGCTTACAAATAAGCTCGAGGTATTTATTTCAGTTAATATTTTAAATTACAGCACGCTTGGACGTTCAAGCCCGGAAAAAAAAGTAACAACAGAACTTATGAGGCAATTATTGATAAGATTTTTTTTTTTCTTCTCAGAATTCGCCACTGGTGCCCATGCCTTTCTCGGTTTAACTATTCTTGGATAGACTTCTTGAATATTCAGCTTTGGTTTCATCTGAAAAGCAGTACTCCCTCATGGCTTCGCAAATTTTTTTCTTCCTTTGTTGACAGAAACTTTGCTAAAAAAAAAAGAAAACACACATTTTGGATAAAGTCTTTGTTAACCCTGAAGGATTAAAAATAAAGTCTTAGCAATCATGGATCCATTGCTAAGATCGTTAGCGTTAAGTTTATGGAAATCAATAGCTTAAACCAAGGAGGAAGCCATAGCGTGGTTTTCACTTAAGATCGCATTAAAGTAACGGGCCATTCCCGAGATGTCCTTTGGCTCTGCGAAACCTTTCATCTATAAGTTAGTTTTTCATGCAAATGAAACTCACTTTCACAAAAAAAAAAATTGTGTGAGGACTCGTTTTGAAACAGAGGCAAAAGACAACTCGAAAATGACCTATTCGCGCATGCGTTTGTTTTGGTATTACCGCGTCAAGTGATTGGCTTACGAAAACTCGCGCCACTTTGTCCTCCAATCAGAAGTAAAACGTAATATGGAAAACTTAGGACTGTCCCTGGCACCAGAGGGTTCCTTCATATCGATCCAAACCAGATGAGACAATGTTTAAAACATTTCTGTATGAATATTGACGAGCTGCTTGCATACACGAGTGACAACACAACGTTCATCTGAAGGCAAGTTGAGCAGAAGAACATCACTCTCCTGACAGAAACAGCTATTCCCTAAATAATATAATGTTCTAAACATGATATTTTCTTTAAGACTTATCTGAACATTCTCTCTTTAATCGAAAATTTACTACAATATGTCACCTCTCCGAATAAATAAGGAGGAGAAATGCTTTTTGGAAAACAAACTTGTCAAGAACATTTGAATTAAATTATTGTGGCTGTTTTGTTTTCCACTCGTATGTGCAAAAGCAATATGTTTTCGAAGGTTGCCATTTTTTCAATTATCATGCACTTGTTGTATTTTTATTTAAAGTCATACCTGATAACGTCTCTTTCTGCCGGGTTGGATGATATCATTTATATCAACGCTGCTCACTGTGTGTAAGATGTGTCCAAGGACAATCAGTGAAAAAAGAAATGCCACGAGCAATCGCTTTTGATTCATTATAACAATACGGCGTGCTCTTGCTTCGAACTAAGTTGGTTTCGAATACTTGTACAAATAAATTGACGCCGATTTTTATCGATTGCGTCTTCCTGTCCTTGAGCTGCATAAATAACAAAAGATACATCACTGCAGAGAAACACTCTCAGAATAATCAGCAAACCGAATTAAGTGCCCACTTCCTGGGTCTATAGCTAAGTGATTCTTTCCGAGTGGATTTCACAATAGCCTCAATACAATATCTTATTCTTCAACTTTGTTTTTATTTTACTATATTTCACCTCAAATAGGCCTTGTCTGAGATCTTTCAAACAAACAATAGAGTATAAGAATCTTATTTGGTTTGTATAAAAATGCCCCACAAGCGAAGAGTTGAACATGTTTTTGCGAAAATTGGTGTTTACACTTAAGATCTGAAGGAAACTTTATTCCAAACATAGGTGGGGCTTCAGCAAAAACAATCATTTCGTGAATGCACTGTTACTTTTTAATTGAGAGCGTTATTCGCATCTTATTTTAGCCTGTAGACCAAATTGGAAAAATTTTTTAACTACTTTTTGCAAAACTGAGCGAAGAGTGAGTCGGAACCTTCTCGAAATTCAAGCTTGTACGTAAATTGTCGATATTTCAGTAAAGATTCATTTTAATTTTTATTTTAAGTCGTTTCCTGTTGCTGTCGCGTATCGCGGAAACTGCTGTGCTTGTTTTAAATTACCTTTTCTTGCAAGCTACTTAAGATGGCTATTTTTACCGAGTTGGTCTCGAGCTTAAAATGTTACTGTTACAAGGTTTTTTCTCATTTATGGCAAGTAATCTAAAGCCAAGGTTATTCCGTTTCTAACTACGCTAATAAACACCCAAGGCAAAAGGAAACGGTAAAAAGGTTTTTGAAAAAGAAGTAAAGTATTTTTTTGTTGTTTATTTGGTTTTCTTAGCTGGCTCTTCTAAGTAAGGATGAGTAATACCCCTTTTCCTTCCTCTAAAATTGAGCTTTCCTTTGTATCACACACGTAGAAAAGTTTGAAAGGCGTTAGGAACTGTTCATTAAACGTTTTGTTATCATTATCATGATAAAGGCAAAAATTGTCAATATTTAAGAAGAACATTTTCTTTTTGTGATGCTTAAATTTTTTACTTGAGTTATCACTGAAAGCGGAAGTTTAATTTATCGTTAAAAAAGATTTTGAAGCCCTTAAAGTCAAGCAGAAATAATCATTTTAGTAGGACTGGTGCATTTCAGGGTCGTATATAGCGCTTATCGCACGTTTTAGGGTAAATCCCAGTTACAGGATCACAGTTCCCTAGAATTTATATTATCACGACGAATCATCTAACTTAAAATATTCAAATACCAGGAAAATTTCTAAGGTCTGTACTATACACAGAAGATATAACCCATATCTGCTAAACATTGTATAAAAATATCGTATTCATGACACTGATTGATCTTACCAAAGGCATTGCTGCGAGGTTCTGCTCTCGCGTGGCCCCGGCGCCATCAGGTGCGACAATTTACTATGCTTTGAAAGCTGTTAAAGGGAATTTAAACCCCGTGATCACATTATTGGAAATTTCAGTATCAAACAAATCTCATGGTTTATCCAGTAGACGCCGACGCATGGTCTTTTATAACTGTGAGGAGAGGCATTTTCGCTTGTTGGCAAGGTTTTCAGTTTAATTGATGTTTGAACACCTGGGTTTTCTTCACTGACTAAGCATCTTATACTTGCGCTAATCACCAGAGACAGAGCGTTGCTAAATTTTTATGTCACTTTGTGGGGGGTGCATTTCCCTTTTCTTAAATGCAAGACTGGCCTTACTTGATATTTTCTCACTCCGATTAGAAATCGCTCTCTATCTGGACATAGGGATAGTCTTCGGATGTTTCATTACATACAGTTATTAATTTTTAATATCTGTATGTATATTTTATGTGTAGCTCCTTCATTATCCATAGGGGGTTTTGGAAGTGAAAAGTCAGTAGAGCTCTCGATTTGGTAAAAAAAAAACTAACAAAACAGAATAGGTTTACCAACGCGAAGCGGCTCAGCAATATATAATATAATCAATAATTTTTTAAATTTGGTCTCACCAGGATTTTATACGCAAGCAGCAAGAGTATCCGTGTCCTGGATATTACAGTAAAGTGAAAATGTCCCCCCCCCAAGGGCATCTTAGAGAATCTATTACACCAGGCAATTGTTCTTGCAACTACCTTGCAATTTTCGTTGCACCACAAGTGGAGCAAACACTGGCCTGGTGAAAAAAAATTCCGCTTTTCTCTCAGTATCCTTTCCGTTTAGTGGGGCAAGCGTTGCGAATAATGCCTTAAGTGCAATGACCAAAGGAAAAATTTCTGTCGCCTGAATGGCTAAAACCGACACTATTGTTGGAATAGTTGTAAAAGATGAATAGATATGAAAGGTTTATTATCAAACGTTGAGATGCAATGCTTTATCAGATCCGTAGTGCAATCAGTTCCAAATATACGGTAGCATAAATTACTTTAATGAACGTCCAGTTTTGACTCACGCTTTCGATATAAAGGGCGCAGTTAGATGAGGAGAACAGAGGAAAACCTCAGCTACCTAAAGGAGGCAACTTCTTGATGTGCTTCCAAATTCTCAGAGGTGTTATTAAGAAAAATGTGAGGTTTTCAGCTTGGAGAATTTGTATTTCAAGCTCAGGATAGAAGGAGTAATGGCTTTTAGTGAGGCTAGCTCAGATGAGTCGCTAAAGTGTTAGGTTGGGTGTATAACTGACAGGCGGTCGTAAGTTCAAACTGTGCTGGCGGACCACAAGCCAGGCTTTTGAAATACCTGTTGAGATGAGCTGGCGTGTTTGCGTAAACCGGCGACATAAGTTCAAATGATCGCTTCCTTGGGTGGAGGAGTTAACCGGTTTATCACCTTCCTACTCCAAAAATCACACTTATCTAATAGCATGGAGGTGGGAGAATTGTTTGCGTGGTAAGAAGGGTTTGTTGGTGGGTGGGTGGGTGGGTGTTCCATTACCGGGATTTTAGCGGGATTCTTTACCGCAGCTCCTACACGCCGCGGTGAGAGTGGGGAGAAGCAGCGCAGTGACCTTATGGGGGGGGGGGGGGGGTAGTGGAAAATATTAACCCCGAATTTTTTGGCATCTGTAAGTGTTCGAACTAAAATAACGCTTCTTCAAATAAACAATTTATGGAGATAAATTTGCATTGGTGAACGTTTGATTTGAGATGTTCTTGGATTTGAGGTGAAGAGATAAGCGCTTATGTTCTTCGTGCAAATTGGGTCGCGATTTGTCGTTGAATAAAACGTAGAAACCCTCTCGATGATAAGAAGGAAAACAGATCTGTAAAGAAGATGAAGGATAATATAATGTATTCCCCGGTCTGTATAGGCTTTATTCCCAAGGTAATACCTCTCGTGCTATTTTTTAGATTAATCGAGGCTTCAGAAGTTCCCCGAATTCTTGATATACGCAAATGTTCATATGAACAGCTCCATCGGCTCTACTAGCATTTTCATTCTCCACGAAAACAACCACGTAACCCACGTGGCCACAAAGCCGAGGAAGAACTGGGTAGCACCACAAACTGGGTCTATAGACCCTGTGCAGCTAATGTCACGTGACCAAACTTTTCTTTAAAATATTGTATATTATGAGAATATCCAAAACATCAAATGATGGCCAAGCTTGAAGCCCCTGGAATTAAAAAATAAGTTTACACGTCAGTTTGAATTTTCGGAAAGGATATCAATGGAAAATGTTGGTGGAGAGCAAAGTCTTGCTCTCTAACAACGTTTTCCATACAAATCTTCTTCGATAATTCAAATCGTCATAAAATCTCATTCTTTAATGCCACGCTTTTTCCTTTTCTGGCATTCTTTAAGTTGCGGACCATAATTTTATGAAAAGTAGGTCACGTGATTGCCTAGCCGCAAAGGACCTATGACTCTGTTCAAAAGGACTCTCGAGTAGTCAAAACTAGCCCTCAAATTGACCTTGCGTAGAGATTCGCGTTGGGTGGCCGAACGGGATTTGCCTCGCAAGTTGCCAAAAAAAAAAGAAAAAAACATTTGAAGGCTATAGACTTCGTCCCTCGGCGCCAATATCCTGTATTTCGTTAGCTAATAGGTTGCTATAACAACGAACGGAAGTCACTTTGCATGACTAGCTTTGACTTGGTTTGGTGTCCAAAAGAGAAAAACTTGCGTCGACCTACGTGCAAATTTGAAGTGAGCTCAGTTCAACGCAAGTGTGCGCAAGGCCTGACCAAACGGAGTCCCAAGTAGGCCCAAGTTTTCAATTTGCGTCTACTTTGCGAGTCTGTTTGCCCAGGGCTTAAAATTAAAATACCATGAGTGGGGTTACCTTAAATATAAGGCCTGTATGAGGCTTTTATGGAGCAACGCCATTATTTGCGTCTCTTGAAAAGTTTAGCTTACGGTTTTAACTGCGTCGTTTGTAATCTGCGTTAATCGTCTCCATCCTTGACCATCCTTGTTCCTCAATAAGCTTTTGGTATTATTTCATCTTAGTAAACTACTGTTTTCGGCTTTCCTTCAATTTCAAAGTATTTTGCACTCGGCAAAAATAATTTCAAAAACTGGACTGAGCCCCATTTAAGCTCCATTTCCACTGTTCTCCACCAGGCGTCCCGCGGTCAAGCACGTATCTCTTTGCGTCTGGTACCCATGTGAGAGCAATTCGTGGTGTTCCGTTCTAAGACTAAGCCATGACCATCTCCTCTTTGCCACCCGGCTGCCCATTGTCCCCATTCCACTCTACTTTTCTTTAATCTCCTCAATTTTATCTCATTCACCAATAGATATTTAATATCGGACGAAGCTAGGGCTAGTATGTAGGCAAACCTAAGGCCCGTTTCTCGAAAGTCCCAGTAACTTACGAGCCTGAAATCATATTTCGAAATCAAATTCTCGAGAAAAGTAGGGTGATTTCTGACCTCTAATAAAGTTAATTTTGTTTATTTAGCTGATAACTTTCTATACAATTGTCAAAACTTTTGAAACTCCCATCTGGAACGGAAAACAAAACAACTTAACGGGCCCGGTAATTACCGGGAGCTTCGAGAAACGGGCCCCAGGCCTCCAGCTGCTTCTTGACCGTTTGGGTCATTCTCCAGGCTTTTCAACCATACAAATCACATCGAGATGACGTTCAACTTGAAAACTTGGATCTTGATCTTGCTTGTAAACTAACTGTAGAGATTTCACTCTCGGCTTTTTTTTGGATAATTTTCGTATTCAGATATTCCTATAATACCTTCTTGGCTACTTTTGCGGATTTTTTTTTTCCCAATTTTCCTTTCAAATTGGCCAACAGTATCTATATTTTTCATATTTGATTGTTAGAAATGCTATCGAAACGGAAAAAAAATATTGCAGCTATGTGACAGCGCTCGAAGGTGACAATGACCCTGTAGCTATGGCGACCGCCCACAACAGGTGACAAAACATACAGGATAATCTGTGGCGTGCAAAGGGAAAATGAGGCTTCAGTGTGTATTATACGGTTTCAGAAGTGTATTGGTCTGAGTTAATAATGCGAGACGAATAAAACAAGCAAGCTTGAACTGTGGCAACGGGCCGGGAATGGGGTACTCTACAAAGTATTATGCAGGTGAGGTTCCAACTCCCCCTCCCGCTCCTCCCCCGTTATCCGTTTATTATTTTGATAAGCAGGATAAAATGAAACTTCTGGCAAAGTTTAAAAAACTCTGTACATGGGGTACAGAGCCATCTTAAACTTTCGAAAATTTAAGGTGGCTCTGAACTCCATGTACAGAATTTTTTTTAACTTTGCCAAAAGTTTCGTCTTATCCTGCTTATTAAAATTCTGTAATAAGAAAAAATTTCACCGTGCCGTTTTTTGAAATATAAGCCCTTAAAGCTGAAATGAAGGGTGTTTTTAGCAGGTCATAGTGTTGCTATGGTAACCTATTGTGTCACGAAAATAATACCAACGTGTTCACAAGTGATTGGGCAGTTTTTTGATACCATGATTGCAGCATCAATTGATAAAGAGTGGTTATAATCACACACCAAAATCTAAGTCTTGAAATGTGCAAAGAAAACTGTTTTGAGCCACCTTAACTTGTGAAATCTCTACCTCCTTATAAACCGAGGCCGGGTTGTTCAAAGCCCGATTAAGCTAACCCAGGATTAGCAATAAAGGGTTTTGATTTCAGTTTTGTAACTGTTCGGTGAGGTTTTCTGCTTACATTGTTTATGCCCTTCCCCTGGTCGAAAGTTCATATTCTATGACGTCATTGGGCTGCGGTTCCCGAGCTCGTTTACTGGGCGATACAAATACACAGAGACAGAATTGATTTGGAGTAAAATTGGCTAAGGGCATGGCCCTAAGCCGATGAATAATGAATTTTCCGTCAATTTATTAAATACACTTCTAAATCACAAAATCAACTATTATTTTCAGTAAAGGTGAGGGCAGAAAAACGCTTTAGCAATGGTTTCAGTAGAAAACTAAGAAACGAGGACAGGCCAAGGGGAGGAGGAGGGAAAAAACTAAGGTAATATGTTCGCTCGGCTAGTGTATTTGAACGAATGACCACGTGGTAGCAAGGTCAAAAGTAACTAAACCTTAAAACAATAGATGGGGGTTCAATACATTGACATGAGTCACCCCCAACCCTCGCCTGTGAAGTCACGTTTTCAGATCAATTACATAACATTAAGATATTTCTTAGTGACAACAATCCAAATTGGCTAAGATCAGAAAAAAACATAAAAATTCCATTTGCCAGCAAATATCTCCTTTGTCCTCTCCTTAGT
>JAHPZR010050607.1:0-10000 GCA_019787425.1 Platygyra sinensis | reverse complement strand
GTTGTGGGTTTTTCCTGACCGTTTAGTTTCACATTTCAAGTCTCCATGGACTAGAAACTGGCTGCAACGATGAAATAGCAAACTTATGACAACTGGTTCTTCAATAAGCTATAACTCTGTTATTCATAGTGTTAAGAGATTCTTCTGAAGTGAGAGTTGTTCAGGTCAAAAGCCGAATCAACTATCCTCTCATGGTCATCGAGAGTGAATAATCTAATTGTTTTCGTAGAAATTTGCTTCAAATAACGGTTTTCAATTATTTGTCGTCTTGATATTAAACTTCACGCTTTAAGAAAATCGCGCGAAATGTATTTTCACTTGAAATCAGCAGATGTGTACGCGCAATCATCACTTTCTGTAAACAATTCCGAGTTCCTAAATTCTAAAGCGAGAATAGTTGTTCAGAACACCAAGAACTCTTACCTAGCCGTGATCAGAAACTAACGTCTCCTCAAATGTTATACAAATTCAGAACTGTTGTTAAAGAGAATGTAAGAAGTGATCACCAAAGAGAAATTTTTCACTGATACAGGTTTCACATCTAATCAGTGAACTCCGAAACAAAGCCTACGGTTCTCATGATAACAAAAGCTAAAACCTTCAATCATTTTGCGAAGTATAAGGTTGCGTATCTTTAAATTATCTAACGGTAACTCCTATGTCATTGTTTAGGATGACGGGATTACAGAAAGAAACTTAGAAGGTAAAATACTTCTCAAAGATTGGAAAAAGTCCCTTCAGGTGACAATGTACTTCGTAAAATGTTAGTTTAAAGATTTGGCGGAACATCAACACAATATCTCCTTAAGGCCCGTCTACACAGGCGATTTTTGTCGCGGCAACTCGATGCAATTTTTGTCGCGCTTAAATTGTAACTCCAAAATCGCACGTGTAAACCAGGTGCGATTTTCAGTGCAATTTGTCGCCGCGATATCGCAAGAGTTTCGAACAGGTTTGAAACTTGTTGCAACTTACGCGCGACAAAAATTGCATCGAGTTGCTGCGACAAAAATCGTTTGTGTAAACGGGCCTTAAGTTGATGAGTTTTGTAATTCTCAACGCTAGTTTGCTTGGCATTGTATCGATATTGTAAGGAGAAATTTTTGATCACTTCAGAATGGATGACACATGGCTAATGGAAGAACGTAATTTTCAGTAGTGAAGTGAACCCAACTTTGCAGCACTTTGGAATTCATCTTGTTTTCGGTCTTTCATATTTCCTCTTTAGGAGGTTTACCCAGATGCATAAAGATACTTTTAATTCGAACACTGTAGAGTCTGGGGTTGATTAAGGAGTAAGCCAATTAGCAAAGGTTCAAAACAAGAGTGTCCATATTAAGCGGGTTTGACCGCATCAAGATTAAAGCCCTGCTTACTGCCAGCATGGCTTTTGTCTTTTTAACGAACAGTTAAGAAAGGTTGTGGCATCCTTTTGAGAATGACTGGTTCTTACATGTTCCCTACCAGACACTTGCTCAGCTTTGAAAGAACAAATCAACCGGGCTAACAATAACAAGCATAACATTTCTTAAAGGAACGATCACGGCCAGATCACACCGGATTGTGACCACTTCCTAGAGGTTCCACTGTATAAATATCAGTTAAATTTATAGTCTTTTCACTCTGGGTTCAAGAAGAAGTCTCATATGCTTCACTGACACATAATGAATCGTGTACCTCAGCTAACATTTCTCTACCATCGCTCGTATTTTGATAAACGGTATTTCCACTGAGGACGTAGAAAATCTTGCGTGCCATCATTATAAATCCAACCAAGGGTATTATTGCACCGATGTAGTTGTTCTGTAGGTTGCTGCACTTGAGAAGCCTTTGAAGTCCTACAGGGGCTTGGTGTCCGAGAGAAGCGGTGCATTATCAGAGGAAGCGTTAATGTCCCTTAACTCAGAGCCACTGGTCTCGCATTCGCTTTGGAAACTGTACTCACTGTTCCTTCTGGTTGGAGAGCGTGCATTCATCATAAGATTACCAGTATTGTCAGGGAGGAAAAATGCCAAGAGCAGGGAAAGAATAACAGATCCAGCGCCGAATAGGAATGGTGCGCCTGATACAATGGTCTGTGAAGAGATATTCAAGTCAAGCATACATTATCACTTTGTCATATTCTGGCTAATCTAGAGGTATATCTTAAACTTATCTAGTACGGCACATTTGAATTGCAAGAACAGGGGCGGATCCAAGATTTTTCTTAGGAGGGGGTGCACCATTACAGAATGGCGTAACTGAAAGCGAATAAAAAGAAGGTTTCGCCTCAGGGCGGGGGGGGGGGGGCACTGCACCCTTCCCCTAGATCCCCTCCATGAAGAATCATAGATGAAACTAGTTCTATTCAGCATCACACACGTGTCTCCCCAGTTGAGTGACAACCTTTACCCCTGCCAACCCCTCCCCCTTCCTACTAGCTGGATTGTTCTTGCTTGTCCATACATAGCCAACTGGTCTGCCTCCTGCCACTTGGGATTTTCAACTACGTATGGTTACCGGTTAGGCCCACTAATTCAAACCGGGTTAATTGGAATTCCTCGTTAATTCTTCCTCAAAATCCGTTCCCTTGGATTTGCCTTTCATTCATTTGCTATTGGCTATATTGAACTCTCGCTATTTGGAGCTTTTTTCATTTCCCCTGAGGATTCAAAAAACCAGGGTTCAACTGTAATAAATTGTATTATTTTCTTCAGACTACGGCATTTTTTTTTCAATACCTTGCCATAAGGATCCTGCATAGTGGTGTGATTAGTCGATGTAGTAACATGTACAGTTTGGCTTTCTCCTTCCTCTAAATCCACATGAAACACGTAAAATACAAATCCAAAGAGAGCAGGTCCTATTCCATTACACAAGCCTCTTATTCCAGTGATCATCCCTTGCACCACACCTATCAATACATGAACATAAAATGTAGCTATTCATTGCAAGGATACGTACTAAAGAACTCTTTGAAGTGAGTTCACCAACAAAACAGAGAGATGAAAATTGCTTAAAGTACATATACAAATCAATATTATTATGCAACCCAAGTTAAAGCCACTAGAGACTGGAAGGAGGTCAAGCATATTTCATCTTATTTTACCTCTAATGTGCTATGCATGCCGATATGAGTCAGGTTAGGGGCTGTATTCCACTGTCCTGCCCACCAAAATTGCATGCTCTTTTTGTAAACAAAATTAATGTAAAATGTTTGTTTTTTTTTTAAATTCGACAACACAAATTAAGACACGCTAACGAGTTACTTGCCAACGATTTTAAATTGAATCATTTTGCCTTTGATGTACATGTACGCCAGTCATTTAAAGCATTTCCTCATGACTTGAAATGGTCTACTGAACCCACCCGGTACACAGTAGAGATACAACTATCTCAACCAATCTTGCCTTCCAAGTGGTAATACTGTAAGTTACTGATCGTCATTTTTTTCACTTCGATTTGTGGCCCACCCACTCTGTCCTTGAGCCATAAATCAAAGGGAAAAATACTTGGTCCATTTTTTTCTCAGTTATGACCCCGAACTTGGTTACCAAGAATTATTTATCTACTAGACTTATTATATAAAAGGTACAGCCAAACCTCTCTCTACAAGCACCACCAGAGGTCACAGCAGAGCCAGAGATACATTGTACCTCCATAGAAAAGATACACATCTCTACCTCTAGTTGTTATTCATATAAAAGAGATTCAGCTGTACACAT
The DNA here is from genome assembly GCA_019787425.1 of Platygyra sinensis. NCBI lineage: Eukaryota > Metazoa > Cnidaria > Anthozoa > Scleractinia > Merulinidae > Platygyra > Platygyra sinensis. The sequence continues at coordinate 6,296 of JAHPZR010050607.1, read as the reverse complement.
GTATGTGAATTAAACAGCAAATAGAAGCTACTTGTTGGCATAAACATGATATCAACCTTGTTGGTCTGCCTCAGCATTACAAGACACCAGTGCACTCATGGAAGGATATGTGATCATTGATACTGACGCTAGAGAACCAGCTGCCCACATCATCCTGAAAATACAACAGATGTCATTCAGTGGAATTCTAATTTCTTGAACCTCGACCACGGGAAACAAAAATTCAATTCATCATGATTGATTGGGTTTTTATAAAGTGTAAGTTTACAAAAAAAGCAAATCAATGGAAAATGAGTTTTTGTTTGGTTTATCAGGAGGTATGAGAAAACCCAAAGGCAAACCAAAAACCACCTGGAAGAGGAAGGTGATGAAGAAGTTGGAAGAGATGGGTGTTTCATGGGCCAAGCATAGGTTAAAGCACAGGACAGAGTTCAGATGTGGGTGTATGATTGCAGCCTTACTGTATGTCACAGCCAGGAAATTTTAGAGGATACACTGTGAGCAAGTAAGTAAAATGAGAAAAAAAAGTCCAAATAGTGAAGTTGCGATTCCACTGTGTAGTTCCAAAAAAATATCCATACCTCCCTCACGAAAGCGATTTCAATTCTAAGACCCCCTATCACCCCTCTGGAAATTCCACTTCACATATACATTTCTCTAATTTTTTCAGTTTAACAGTGCCCTACCCACCAGGAAATTGAAATTGCTTCTATGGCAAGGGAATATGGATACTTTCTGGAGCTGCACATGGTATTAAGGGTTTACAAAAGGGTTTTACATTACTGTTGAACATTATGAGAGGTACTTACTTTAATATTAGTGCGTACAAAATTTAAGACTACATGTAGTTACAACACTTACAAGTGTGTATCTAATTAGGACAGACGGCAACAACAACATATCCCATAAGTGTCATTTTGTGTCACAAGGTTCGGGGTGTTTCAGATGGATGAAAATTCAAACACTTTCAAGAGTGCTGACAAAGGTCGGTTTAAAAAAAAAAAACTATCACTAGCTGTATGATTTGATGATGAGGTTTTTGTGCTCAGCACACAGCAGTAACAGTGAAAAGTAACTTACCAAAACTGTGTTCCCAGACCATACCAAGATAACTGAAGGATTTCAAATATTAAACCTATCAAAACACAGTTCTTCAATCCTATAGTTTTCTTGAGACATGTAAGAACAACAGTCTGAAATGAAGAAGAACATGTAGTCAGTTTGGCTCTATCGGCCTAATCACATGTAATATTGAAGGGGTTTTGCCTAGAAAAAATTTCTAGGTGAAAAGCTCCAAATACATAATTTATTGGTAACTTTCAAACCCACACAAAAAATATTTCCTAGGTTGGTATTGCAAAATAGTGATGTGGTTTCCGTTACTTTTGGTTGACAATAACTCTTCAAAACTATTGCATTTTATATTTTCCTTCCTCTCAGAGTAAAATAATAAATACAAGACAATGAAAACTAAAACCCTAAGTGATTAGAAGTTTTAAACTTAAAATGTAAGAATTGCCTGTGAATCCTGTTAAGCATATTATCTTTGATACAAATCAATGTAAATTTATACATTTACAATCGTGTAGATCACAAGTAATCATAACAGTTAAGTTCTTTTATAAGTACGTTTACCTGAGATATGACTGATAAAACACCCAACACTGCTATAAATGTTGCCACATCTTCAGCAGTAAAATGTATAACCTGAATCAGAAATGATAATAAAAATGTTTGAACAGTGGACTTACCATCAGAACAAGTTGATTACTGAGTATACAGCAAAAAAACAGCTGTTGCTAAAGCATGCCAACAATCAAATGAATCTGAATGTCTTACTTGTTTAAGATATATAAACATACAGGAATACTGGCCAGCTTCAGGTAGATATGACAAAAACACAGTAATGCACATGAGAAGGACTATAGGATCTTGACCAACTTTCCGTAAAGACTGAAAAAAATGTCAATCAAGTAAAAATTAAAACAAAATTAATACAAATTAACAAACTTATAAACAAAAAGACAGGGTAACATTTGGAATTTGATAACTACTGTACAGTTAGATAAAATATTGGTAAAAAGAGATAGTAAAAATAGTCAACAAATGGCCACAAGTGCTAAAGGGGTAAAGCGAGCATAAGCGTATCTTTCAGCTAACTGCATGAATAACTAATCACAATAAATAAGTTACTTCAATGTAATTAACAAAATAACTACCTAATAAACAAAACATACTAAGAAATGTAAAACAAGGTTTAAAATTGCACTCATACATTCCTGTCAAAATTAGTAGTAGATGTCAGTTGGTATCTTAGGTGGCTTGAGTTATTGGTTGTTTCTCATCCTTGCTTTAAGGGTTTTGCTCTAAGCTCTCCGGTTTTCCTCCCTCCATAAAAACTAACACTTTCTAAATTCCAGTTCCAGTTCTATTTTATATGTACTGTAAAGAAGACTGTTTTTGCAAAAGCTAACTAGTTATTGCTTGCTATAAGTTTGTACTCACAGCAAAAGGATCAGCCTGCTCCCAAGAGATGGGTGCTCCCCAAGATGCTGGACGGATCCGTTCTGGAAGGGACTCAGGAACAGCAATTAGAATAAATAACAGGTCAGACGCAGCCACAAATGTAGCAAGTGCGACAACTGCACTGTCATCATATATTTTGCCCAGATAAGCTCCCAAAGCAGGACTGATGATAAGGCTTGCTGCAAATGTTGCAGAAACCTAACAGAAAAATAATATAATGCAAAACAGAATAATTATGACAATAATTATCATATCTTATTATATAGCTTATATTTAAAGCCGATATAACACACGCTCTGATTAGCTAATCCTAGCCAGGCCATTATACATCTAGACCCTATGCAAAAATGGCTGCCTTAATATTATTCTTTTGTTTGTATTTAAAATAGCGTCACTAACCTCGTTTTTGAGACAAAAATTGTAAAGAATTTGTTCACCCGACAAGCTTAGTGAGGCTATTTTGAATATTAACAAAAGAATAATTTAAAGGTAGCCATTTTTGCATAGGGTCTATTCTCCAGTAATTTCAGGGGGCTGATTATGGGCCTGCAAAACCAAAGTAGAAAGCCAATTACAACTTATTAAGCACAAATGCTTGGTTTTTACAGGAAAATCTCAAACCTCGGTCTTGCCATATTCACCTCAGTATCTTTAATGGTCGAAACAGCAGTCTTGGTTTTCATGTGAAGACCTCACTCTCAGTTAATACACTTAATGTTTATTCACTGACACAAAACATGTTACGATAGGAGTTCTCTGTTACTTTTATTTATTTATTTATTTATTTATTTCTTTATTAATTAATTAATTAATTAATTAATTATTGATCCTTACTCTCTTGGTAATTTGACACTACTTTAGATTTGAAGTTAAGGTCACACTTTTCACACCTCTCACTCATGCTCGTTTTGATGGCTGACATGTACAATGCAGGGCAACAACAGACCAAGCATGGTAGTATTTACGCTTCAGTTTAAATGCATGAAATTTGTATTTAAAAGACAAAAGAATGCGTTCAGATTACTGGCGTTGTAACATTGCCTTTCCACATACAAGGGGAAGACACTAGTCACTGCAGACTAGACTCAATTTAGTGACTTCACTGCTGCTATTAAAATGACAAAATAATTTACTGGATGGTCTGGCAACTGTTCAAGTTACTGGTCAAAATACTGTGAAGTTGAACGTTTCCCATACGGACACCAAAGGGACAGAGTGAGGTGTCCATATTAGAGAGGTCACTATCATGACATCATAGTATTGATCAATACAATTTTTTTTTATATACTGTATCGTATTAGCACTTGTAAATGTAATAACTGGGCCCATTACGCTGTTTTGTTTTCTATTCCACATGGGAGTTTTAAAAGTTTTGAAAATTGTATAGTAAAGTCATCAGCTAAAGAAACGAAATGGACGTCATTAGAGGTCAGAACACACCCTACTTTTCTCTAGTTACCGGGTGTTTCGAGAAACGGGCCCCTGGACCCTTGAGTGTCCTTAACAAACAGGTTAAATTTGTATGAATTTGCTTACTACCCGTTGTCTGTTTTAGAAAGGATTCTTATTATAGAGGTTTTTTAGAGGAAATGTCTGAGAACTTTGTCAGTAAATAGGAAACCTTCCATATTAGAGAGCTGTCTGTATGGCAAGGTTTAAATCATTATTAAAGGGACTCAGTCGCGTTTGAAAAGCTTAGCAAAACTTTTCAAATTTGTTGTTTGCAATCCGCGTCAATCTTCTCCATCCTTAACCATCCTTGTTCCTTTATGGTTTATTATCGTCTCTTTGATGTTTTTCTATCTTTACAAAGTGTTATTCAATTTAACGGTCATTTTTTTCGATGTTCAAAATAACTCAAGATGCCGTGACTGAGCCCCTTTAAAGGGTACAGTAGATCTTACCAAGCCATAAGCTGTGCTTCTTTCATTTTCTTCTGTACAATCAGCTACATATGCAAAAGCTATAGAAAAGGTGACTGCAAACATTCCAGAAACTGAGATCATTGCAAAGAACCACCTACAAATAACACAAAAGACATTTTCTGTACTTAGCTACAGTGTATTCTAGAAACTCTTTATAATCTGTGTACAATCCAATTTTTCAGTTCTTTTAGATGTCATTATATTATTACTGGTATAAGAATAGGGCTACATTCTGATATGTTGCAGTTTGGGATCCAATTTATGTTTGACAAAAAACATTCAAAAGCCCGGCAGAATTACAGTAAAATATGTTAAAACAAACCCTGCTAAAACGAACCTCGCTATAACGAAATCCCTGCTATATAATGAGTCGATTTTCACGGTCCCAATGCACAATTAACCCCGCCATAACAAATATTTTGTCCTGTCGCATGCAGTCAGTAAAAACGACATGATGATACAAATGGTTGATAAGCTAAACAAGACTCCTGTTGGACAAGATGGGAAACTTTGACCTTCAAAGCTTTGCTTTACTTAAATGTAGCTGTTCACGCGCAAGTCTGTAGACTGTTTTGCGTGGTGTATATCCCATTGTTCAGCTTGGGTCAGCTCAATTACCCCGCTATAACAAATGTTTTTGTTGTTAACGAGATATTTCATTATAACGCTATGACAAACACCCTGCTATAACGAACATTTTTTTTTTTGGTACTGTGACACTTCAAATCGTTATAGTGGGCCGCCACAGTATTTTAGATTTACAGTACTAACATTACTTATTGAACAAATAAAATTTTTGATTGGCAGAAGACTTACCATGGATTAAATCTGAGAAGTGGAATAGGAATACAGGTGAAGAAGACAGTTACCAGAAGAAAGGATTTACGTCCCCAGACATCAGACAAAGCTCCAATTAATGGTGCACAAAGAAAAGACAAGATTCCCTGCAAAATAAATTTTTTAATTGTTATATCGGTCTGGAAAGAAAACTTTAAATAATAAATAATTACATTTTAGAATGTATTCCTAACAAAAATTAATACCCTTTAAATTGGTCATGGCACAAAATTCAAAGAACTCCACTTGAGTTTCTATAATTATGTTTGATTATGCTAAAAAAAGTCCTGTTTCCATTACGATTTAAATGAGTACACTACATAATACCGGAAAAAATCTTCAATGCTTTTAAGCATATAAAACTTAATTAAAAACAAATGCACTTGACATGCAAATTTTTCAGCGCCTTCCAAGGCCACAACATTCGGTAGTCAATATGAAATGGTAAAATTAAGGAGGTGTGGAAATTGCAATGTACATGTATATGTCCCTGTTTGCAACGCAATGATGATGTCTTACCTTAACCCCTTGAATTAATCCATTCATCAGAAAAGTGTGCTCTTGGAATGTGTTATGTAACACCTGATCAAAGAACAATCATCAATTGTGATGGGAAAATATGGACAGGGATGCAGAAGTACAAAATTATAATTATTTAACTTTGCATTATTTGTGGCTGTTTTCCAAGAAAAAATTAAAAGGAGCCCAAAGGTTCTGAACCATGAAATCCAGGATCACAAGCACTTAAGTGTATAAAAATCATGCAAAAAGTATGTTTTTCCAGTTGCGCAAAGGCAAAAATTACTTGTCTGTGACACCTGAGGACCTCTAAGCACAGTCCTGTTAAATATTATTATAGAAATCTTGACTTATCATATAGTGTTATGTAAAATAAGTCTGATCTCAGAACATAAATCATAAGATTTTGAAAAATGAGAGGAGATGGGCTTCATATCTTAGTGCACAGCTGCTACAATTGTTACCAAGGACGAAGTGAAAAGGAAGACT